>SMDT01003074.1:0-294773 GCA_005392925.1 Aquilaria sinensis
GCCTAGACATTGGTAATATGAACACCTGCGAGTTGGTAAATTACCAATAAGTTAGGCTGTTGGTAAATTTATCAATGTGTAAAGCCGTTGGAAATTTACCAATTGGTTGAGCCGTTGGTAAATTTACCAACGCATAAGGCCATTGATAACTATTTTAAATTTTTTTAAAAAATAAGCAGTTTCTAACGAGCTAAACTGTTGGAATTGTCATTTATTTTTTTAAAGAAATATGCGGGAAAAATAAATTAATATTAAATTTTCCTTTAAATTTAACTAAATTAATGTAGGAAAAATTAAAAATTCTTTTCAATGCTTACATATTCCGTTTATATATTACTCCCTCCATCCCAGTTTACTTGAAACATATTCCCTTTTGAGATGTCCCAAAAGGTTGAAACATTTCCTCTTTTGGAAAAGTTTAAACAATTAAATAATTCTTTTACACAAAACCCAATAAAGACTCTTTTTTTAATATCCACTCAATCTTTCACTGCACAAAACACAAAAAGAATTTTTTTTTTAATCATGTATTTAAACTTTTACTACATAAAAATTAACACAAATTACATACACCTTAATCTTCCGTACCCAGAGAAATATTTCAACTTAATTGGGACGGAGGTAGTATATTTTTTTATTCCTTATAGATTTATTTGTTCTTTTTTCAATTTCTTCTTATGGTTTTTTATGATTGATCACTCGTCTTTTTAGGCGCAACTAGATATTTAATTCTTTTATTATTAAAAAAAATAATATAATAAAAATAAAAAAAAATAAAAATGAAAACTAAAGGACAACCCCTTTCCCTACAAAAAATCCGATGCCCCACTGCGCCCCTCCCCCTGCGGCTTTGCCCGAAAAAAGATGGCCCCGGGAAAAAAATCCCCTGAAAAAAAGTCTTTCGCCCTCGTTCCCCTCTGCCCGGAAAGCGCCTAATCCCTCTGCTGAAAAATCCTATAAGAAAATAGCCACTTCAAAGTCACCGCAAGTACCTGAAGAAACGGAAACAACAAAACCAAAGCTCCACAAAATGCCACCACCGAACCAGGCCACCAACCCCAGGAACGAACGAAAGAAGAAGCAGATAGCCTGTTTTAATAAAGCAAGAAAACGAATGACCAGACAAACAAAAGAAAACACATTACCCCGGTCCACGCGAGTAAAACTCTTCTTAATCCACCAGCGCAACCATCATCTTGATAATGGAAACTCCATCATCTTATTAACACTTGAACTTAACAATCGTAAATTTTAATAATCACATCACATTTTACATGGCATCATTTGGTAAAAGAAAGAATTAAAACCTTGAATCAACTTCTTACGGGTTCCGGCGACAACAAGAAACTTGTTCTTCAGTACTTTCACCCAAAAAATAAAAGATTTTGTACCACTTGATTGAGAACAAAAAAAAAAAATAACTAGTTTCGAATCGTGGTGATTTGGTCTAATCTTGAATCTTCTCCTCCATTTCCTCCGTGAGTCGGCACAAGAAAAGTTATATTTACCTTGAAGTTTTCTTAAGGGGCTAAGTAAGATGGCAGAAGCTTCGTGCATTATCCTCACGATTTCCTTCTCCTTAAAAAGGCCTACGCCTCCTCCCTTCCTATTCTAGTGCTCGTGCTCATCCTCTAATTTTTACAGCATCTTTTTTTTTTTAAATTTAAATTTTTAAAAATAATGTTTTATCGCACTCACTTTCACTCTCGAGCTCTTGTTTTTGAGATATTTTGTTTAACATACTCCTTTCCCCATTCATATCCTTTCCCACATAGTAAATGTAGTATGATTCGATTATCTGAAAATTTTCGTTCCCCCTTTCAGGAAAAAGATTTCTCGTGGGCCAAAGCAAACAAGTTCCATCCGTGTTTACTACCGAGAAAAAAAAAAAAACGAAGGATGCATCTGGCATGTTGACAACCGAGGAAAGAAAAAATTCTTTTTTTCTTTTTTCAATTAAGTCCTAAGAGCCAAGTGCGCAAGCGTTAACGGCAGAGGTGGGACCTCAACCGGCCCAAGCCGGGACTAGACCGGAAGTCAAATCCGGCCCGGTTCGGTCAAACCCGCCCCGATAAAAGTCTGCTAAGATATGGGCCGAATATGGGTCCGAGAGAAGGAGGTAGTGCAAAAACGAACTGCCCTCGACTAGAACCTGACCCGTGAACTGCCCCGCCCCGCCTTGCAAGACCGGACCAGACCGGTCCGGGTCTGGCGCCCAACAGCTTCTGCACACAACGGAAACTTGCAAAAAAAAAATAAATAAATAAATGGGTTAATTACACAGTAAGCCGTTCAACGGTTTTCTGTTCCAGTATTGATGTATTGATCGTTTCATCCAATGTAGCGTTTAATGTCAGAAAATAGGTGATATCAGAGAAACGATCAAGATTGACACCTGACGCGGTAGAAGTATGCGTGTGCAACCGAGATTGGAGCCTCACAGTCACAGCACTCCGGCAGCAAGACCAAAAGAGTTCGGATGAGGAAGTAATATCCGATACAGAGACTTGAAATTTTTTTTTTCAATCATACATGTAGTTTGTATTTGATCTGATTATACTGTTCAGCATAGATCATAGGTTTCTATTATTCATCATTTCCGGAACGTTTTTTCCATTTCAAAATGTAAGGTCCATTCCGATTATTTGTAAGTGCCGTTTGGTTTTTTAACTTAATAAAACTTATACCGGAGGTGGTGTTTTTTTCTTAAAAATATTTATGACATATATAATTAATTATATTTCTAATTTTTTTTTAAAAAAAACTCCAAACCCGCCCCGCCCCGCCCCGCTTGCGACCTGGCTCGGGACCACCCCGCCTGCAACCTGGCTTGGGACCGCCCCGCCTGTGACCAGCTCGAGATCAGCCCCCTGCGACCGGGCCGAGCCCAATCCTCGTGACCCAAGACCGAGACCGGCCAGTCCCGAGTCAGGCTGACCGGATTCCCACCTCTAGTTAACAGCCGTGTTACGTGACACATAGGATTTCTTGTCAGTTCCATTTAATATAGGGTTAACTTAGTTCACGTTTTCAAACAAATAAAACTCAAATAAAAATTCATGTAATTATAGAACTTAACTAGAAAAGTTGTGCAACCTATAGGAATTTTTTTTTACCAATCACAATAAATAAATAAAAAAAGACAAGGATCCACCATGTTGACTTAATGTGTTTTTTATGCACATGATAATTACATGCACATAGTGCACACTTGTGCATCATTTGTTTTTTTTAATAGCTTATATGTATTCTTTTATTATATATATTTTTTGTAAAACTATTTTTTTTTATGTATTGCTGTTTGTTATTCTTGAGTTCATATATATATTTATATATATATATATATAGCTAATATATGTTCTTTTTGATATCTAGTATGTTCTCATCTTTCTATTGTTCCATTATCAAACACTATATCTGTTCTTTTATTTTGTCAACTAATTATTACTTGATATTTGTCCAACATTCTTTCATCTATAAAAAAACATATGTGTAGTTTAAAAGTACATATTCAATATTCTCTTTGTTTTTATACTACTAATTTCTTATGCTTTTTTGTTTACATTATTTTTTTTTATAGTTCCTATATGTTCTTTTATACATTGTTATTTATTATTTTATAAATATGTTCTTTTTTCAATTCCTATATGTTTTTTATTTTTGCTCTTTTCAATTCTTACGTATGCCTTTTATAGATTATTGTTTATTCTTATAGATTTGTTTTTTTTAGTTCCTATATATTCTTTTATTTTAATTTTTTTTTTCAATTCCTTATATTTTTTTATGATTAATCATTCATCCTTTATGCTCAACTAGTTGTTTGTTCTTTATATTGGTAAAAAATTTTTAAAAAAAAATGAAGGAAAAATAATAAAAATGAAAACTAAACGACAAAAAAGTTAAATACAAAAATAAGATGAAAAAATGGGAAACAAAAAATAATAAAATTGAAGATTGAAAAAAGGGAAAAAAATTAAAATTGAAAAAATAAAATAAATAAAATGAAAAAAGCTAGAAAAAGTGAAATATGAAAGCTAAATAAAAAGAATAAAAATAAGCAAAGGAAAGTAAAAAAAAAAAAAAAAAGAAACAAGGAAGCTCAGAAAAAAAAAAAAAAAGAAAACGAAACACGAAGGACACCAAAAAGAAAAGAAAGAAAGAAAGCTAATGAAACTTGTTTTAAGAAAGGAAACGAATGAAGCAGCCAAACAGTAAAACATGCAGATACGGTGAGTAAACTGGACGCGTTAATCTTAACCTTTTAATTCCGCTCCGGTTCTAATCTCAATCTCCATTTTATTCATTGAACCTCCCAAACATGGTTAAAAGGTTTCATTTTGGATCTTTTTATGATGGAAGTCGTTAATTCAGATAAAAAAGGCAACATCAACATATTATTATAAGGGGCAATGTTAACTTTAAACCTAAAAACTTATCTCTTTAACAATGAAACCTTAAAACTTTGAAATATGATTAAAAAAAAAAACTACCCCACTCAACCATCCCCACCACTAACTCAACCCTGTTGCCCATCAGGGATTAATCGGACAAATTTGGTTCATTGTGAAATGATTTGCAATTTAGTTCCTTTCTTCTTCCCTTCGACCTTCCTCTGCCTTGAGAAATTGTACGTTGTTCTATAGAGAATGAAGACCCTAATGGAGGATTGCTCCACTAGAAGCAAGATGTGGCTGCTCATGCAAAATGAATGGGTAAGTGGAGATGTGACAGTGGGGATTAATTGGACAAATCACTCCACGAAATGGGTAAGTGGCCCATCAAACGAATCACCCTCTCCTCCTCCTCACGCCGAAATCGAACAAATCTGGCGCCTAATAACATCAAGTAAATCAAATGAAAGGGTGGGTGAAGGGTCAAATCGAATGAATCACAATGAAATCAACTGAATCAGGCACTCAATTGCGATAGAATCGAATGAATCACGATGGAATCAGAATCAAACAAATTAGAATCGAACAAATCAGGCCTTTGTCTCACAGCAGGGATAGGGGAGAGGAAGCGGGTATGCGACAGCGGGGATGGGTTAGTGTCAGGGATGGTTGAGTGGAGGAGTTTTTTTTAATCATATTCCAAAGTTTTAAGGATTTATTGTTAAAGGGATACGTTTTTAGGATTTAAAGTTGATATTGTCCCCCACCATAATATGCTGATGTAGCTTTTTCTGTCTGAATTAACGACTTCCATTATAAAAAGGTTTAAAATGAAACATTTTAACCACGTTGAGGAGACGTAATGAATAAATTAGAGATTGATAATTAGAATTGAAATATAATTAAAAGGTTGGGGTTAACATGTATATTGTACCCCAAACACGGTTAAATATCTTATCATCCAGAAAAAAAAATTTCCACAAAAGAGAAAAAAAAATTGTACCGGTTGAGTGAGAAGGACAAAAATAAATAACTAGTTAGAGCATCTCCAACAGCTTCCCCATTTTACAGGTTTTTTCCATTTTAGAGAATATGAAGCCATTTTTCATTCCAATAGTTTCCCCATACTATTCTCTAAAATGGGGAATGGGATGAAAGAGAAGATCTCATTCCCTATTTCTGCAGAAACTCCAAAAAAATTTTAGGAATGAAAAATAACATTATCTATTTCTCGTAAATATTGTCTCATTTATTATTCACAACAATTAATTCATAATTTTATTTTCCTCAAAATTTCTTATAGAAATATAAACTTTTTATATGAAAATGGTATCTTAAAGACTCTATTTTATAAATTTATTTTTTTAAAAAAAATTATAGTACAAATTAATATGAATATTTTTAAGTCAGACTTTAGTTAAAAAAGTTAAAATAGTCATTTTTTGTGAAACAAAGGTAGTAAATTTTTATATTTTGCACAATATTTAATTATCAACAATTATTTTATTTTTTTTCAAAATTTCTTATAGAATTATATATTTTTTTTTATGAAAATTGAACCTAAAGACTCTATTTTATAAACATAATTTTTAGAATTTTTTTATAATATAAATTAATATAAATATATTTAAGTCAAATTTTAGTAAAAAAGGTAAAAGAGTCATTCTTTGTAAAACGGAAGGAGTAATTTTTAAAAAATTTTAATAATATTTAATTATACAATAATTAATCTAGTCATTAATTTGAATTTGCTTTAAATTCATAATATTTAATTGCTATATAATAAATACAAAATTCTATAAAATAGGAAAGCTGTTGGAGTTGGAGCAAAAAAATTATAGAGATTTTACTTTTTGCTTCCTCATCTTATAGAAATTTTGGGGAAGCTGTTGGAGATGCCCTTACGAAGTGCTTTCGTCTAATCTTCTCTTTCATTCTGTTTCCTTCGTATGTCTAGTTGGCAAACCGCACAGGAGGAATAAAAAAAAGTGGGGCAATTAATGACTTATTAATGACTTCACAAAAATGACGTCATGATGATTTTACTCCTATAAAAAGTCTCACTAATCTTCTCTGCCTTCAATTCCCTGCTAGTAGTACCAAAACGAAAAAAGCAAAAATCTTAGCGATTAATACCGCCACTACTAAAAAAACCCAAATTTCCAACTGCCACAATTTCCAACTGCCTAAGCCGTTGGAAGACGAAAAAAAAATTTCATATTTGTAGATAAAATTTCCAACGGCTTTAGCCGTTGGAAAATGGGCAAAAAAATGTAAATAAAATATTTTTAATAAAACTTGATATATATATACAATTTCCAACGGTTATAACCGTTGGAAACTAAGTGCTCAGGTTGAAAATTTTTTTTTTCATACATAAAATATTTCCAACGGTTTTAGCCGTTGGAAAAATGTTGTGTAACAATGAAACGGCTTTTTTTTTGCAATATTTTCCATTATGTATGAAAAAAAAAATTTTCAACCTGAGCACTTAGTTTCCAACGGTTATAACCGTTGGAAATTGTATATATATATATATCAAATTTTATTAAAAATATTTTATTTACATTTTTTGGCCCATTTTCCAACCGCTAAAGCCGTTGGAAATTTTATCTACAAATATGGAATTTTTTATAAATGGAAATAAAACAAATTTGTATTAAAATGTGTCATAATGAAATGGCGTTTTTTTGCTCTGTTTATGGAATGGAATGTTGTTTGTTTGGGAAATAAATTATTTCCAACGGCTTTAGCCGTTGGAAAAAATTGTGTGATAATGAAATGGCGTTTTTTTGCTCTGTTTATGAATTTTTGAACTTTTTCCAACGGCTTAAGCCGTTGGAAATAGGGAACATAAATGATATTCCATCTGCTGCTTAGTTCTGATTTTTTTATTTTCCAACGGCTTAAGGAAAATAAAATTTTTTTTTCATGTGTCATAACTAATTTCCAACTGCTTTAGCCGTTGGAAAAAGACACAATTATTGAGCTGAAAAGTTTCCAACGGTTTGAGCCGTTGGAACATCATTAAATGAAACGGTGCGTTTCACAAAAATGTTTCCAACGGCTAAGGCCGTTGGAAAATTAGTTTTTAAATTCCCCCCCCCCCCTGGCGATTCGTCTTCCTCGCTGTGCTCGCAGCTCGTCTCTCTCCTCTGTGTTTTTCCTTCCCTCCCACACGCACACACAGCACCTTCGTTTGTTCAAGTAAGAGGTTAATCAACAAATTGGAGCTGCTTTTCACGTGGATCTACTCTTCTTTTCCTTGATCTGCAGGTTAGTTTGAATTTTTTTGGATTTTTATATTTATTATTTGCGGTTTTGCGTTTTTCATGTTTTTGTTGATAATGGGTTTAGATTTTGCACTTTGTAGCTGAGTTGAAGCTATTTCCAGGCATTTTAAGCAAGTAAGCTGTTGGATTTGAGGTAAGTAATTTTAAGACGTATGTTTAAATTTTTTTTGCTTAAAAATAGTTAAAATCTGAATTATTTATGGTAATTTGGTTTAATATATGTTGAATGTGTGTGATTTGTAGTTGTTGATGGTTGGATTTGAAGTATTTGGGTTACCCATTATAATTTAACATTTATGTCAATTTTCTTTCTTTTTTCCTTAATTACGGGATTAAGTTACAATTAGAAAATAATTAGTTTTAAGTAAATTCTTTAGGTTGTATATTTATGTATCAAATTAGTTAGTATAATTAAAAATATGTAATAATTAGTTTTAAGTAAATTGCTTACGTAGTATATTTATGTGTAAAATTAGTTAGTACATTAAAAAATATTAAATACTTTGTTGGGCTTAAATTGTTTAGGTTGTATATTTATGAGTGAAATTAGTTAGTATAATAAAAAATAGTTACTAATTAGTTGTAACTAAATTGTTTAGTTCGTATTTTTAAGAACAGAAAATAATTAGTTTTAAGTTAATTGTTTACGTAGTATATTTGTCTGTGAATTAGTTAGTATATTTATAAATAGAAAATACTTTGTATTTTAAGTACATAGTTTAGCTAGGTTCTATGTTTGTGTGTGAATGTAGTTAGTATAGTTGTATACCAAATCTTTAGTTTGAAATCAATTGTTTAGGTAATTTATTTTTTTATAACAATAGTAATAATTACTAATAATAATAATAAAAATAATAATAATAACAATAATAATAATAAACCCAATAATACTAATAATAATAATTTTAATAATAATAATAATCATCAGCATAATAATAATAAACCCAATAATAATACTAATAATAATAATAATATTAATCATCATCATCATAATAATAATGTACCCAATTAAGAATTGTAGTAATAATAATAAATAATAAGCATAATAATAATAATAATAAACCCAATAATAATAATAATAGTAATACTACTTTATTATGATTAGCATAATTATAATTATAATTATAATAATAAAAATAGTAATAATAATTATTATAATACTAATAAAAACCCAATAAGATAATAATAAGAATTATTATAATTATTATAATAAAAATAGTAGGAATAATAATCAAAAAATAATTATAATAATAATAAAACCCAATAATAATAATAATACTTAACAATAATCTATGTAATACATAATAATAATAATACATATTATTAATAATAATAATAATAATAATAATTAATTCCTTATTATTATTATTATTATTATTATTATAATAAAAATAGTTATAATAATAATAATAAAAACCCTCATAATAATAATAATAATAATAATATTATACTCCAATAATAATAATAATAATAATAATAATAATAATAAACCCATCAAGAGTAGTAATAAGTATAATAATAATTATAATTATAATTATAAAAATAGTAATAATAATTATAATAGTAGTACTAATAATAAACACAACAACAGTAGTATTAATTACTAATAATAATTATAATAATTATCACAATAATTATTATAATAAACCCAACAAGTGTGAAGCATATCTAATAGTAGTAAATTACTACCTATTACGTTTTAACAGTAAACCTTAACTAAAATTCGAAGTCACCTGTTAACCTTACGTAAACCGTTACTTAGTCATTACAATTTGTGTGTTTGAAATGACATGGTTTAGATTAACTAAACAACATAATCTATTGGTAGGACTTCATGGACCGTAGTTGGATGTATAGTAGTCGTTATTTACCTGGCCGAGTTGGGTACACAGAGGAGTGGGAGACAGGGATTGAGCAGTTCATAACATTTGCCTGTAGTAACCCAGGTCATATGGATGGAAACAAAATACGTTGCCCGTGTAGGAGATGTAAAAATTTGAGGTTTAAGGATTGTGATGACGTTAGAGTTCATCTATACAAATGGGGTTTCATGCCTTATTACACCAACTGGACAGCTCATGGGGAGCCATTTAATGAGCCTCCGCATCAGCCGTTTGATAATTGTGATTGGTATGAGCATGCTGAGTTCAGTTCAAATGTAAACCCATATGCTCGAATGATATTTGATGCAGCGGGACCAAGTACCCATCAGAATTTCACTGAAGTGGATGAAGAACCTAATGAAGGTTTTAGAAGGTTTTCTGATTTACTGTACTCCGCTAGTACACCTCTTTGGGATGGATGTGATAAGCATTCTGAGCTTTCTGCTGCAGTTCGTTTGTTAAACCTTAAAGCAGAATATCACATACCAAGAGGGTGTTATGATGGTATCGCAGCCTTGATGAAAGAGACACAGCCAAGTGACAGCAAGATGCCATCCAATTGGTATGAGACGAAGAAATTAGTTTCACAACTAGGTCTTGCCCATCTTAAAATTGATGCTTGTGTTAACGACTGCATGTTGTTTTGGAATAATGATGAAGATGGTTCACAATGCAAGTTTTGTGGTGAATCTCGGTTTAAGCCGAGGAAAGCTGGGCGGGGTAAGGATAGAGCAAGAAAGACTATGCACTATTTACCACTCACTCCTCGCCTTCAGCGACTATATGCTTCACTTTCAACTGCAGAGCACATGAGGTGGCACAGTGAGCATCAATCCGACCCAAATGTTTTAAAACATCCTTCAGATGGGGAAGCATGGAAACATTTTGATTCCACGTACCCGTGGTTTGCGGCGGATGCCCGAAATGTTCGCCTTGGAGTTTGTTCTGATGGCTTTGTGCCTTTTGGAAACTCTGGTAAACAATACTCATGTTGGCCTGTCATTGTTACTCCGTATAATTTGCCTCCGTGGATGTGTATGAAGAAACCATATATGTTTTTGACTGCATTGATACCTGGCCCTCGAAGTCCACGTCAGAATATTGATGTGTATTTACAACCTCTTATTCATGAATTGAAGCAGCTATGGGAGGATGGGGTCGAAACATGGGATGTTTCACTTAAACAAAATTTTCAGCTCCGAGCTTCGGTTTTGTGGACCATAAATGACTTCCCGGCTTATGGGATGTTGTCAGGATGAATGACTCATGGGAGGTTATCTTGCCCTATTTGCATGGATGCTAGTAAAGCCTTCCAACTTGAGCACGGGAGGAAGACTTCATTCTTTGATTGTCATCGGCAATTTCTCGAGTTGGATCACCCATATAGAAGAAACAGAGTCGCCTTTAAGAAAGGAAAAGTTGAGAAATCGTTGCCTCCTGAGCGTCTACCACCTGAAACAATATTTGAACGTATCTCACATTTGCCTTCTGTAGTTCACAATGGACAGGTTGTAACCATACCAGGTTATGGCAGAACTCATAATTGGACAAAACGAAGTATTTTCTAGGAGTTGCCGTATTGGAAGAGTAATTTAATCCGCCATAATTTGGATGTTATGCATATAGAGAAGAATGTGTTTGACAATATATGGAATACAGTGATGGATGTGACCAATAAAACTAAGGACAACGTGAAGGCTCGTAAGGACCTGGAGATTCTGTGCAGTCGATCAGAGCTAAATTTAATTCCTCAAGGCGACGGCCGAGCATTTAAACCCAAAGCCACTTTTGCACTAAACAGACATCAGAGATATGATGTGCTGAATTGGGTTAAAACACTTAGACTCCCAGACGGCTATGCATCGAACCTTGGGAGGTGTGTTGACAGTAATGTAAGTCAGATGTCTGGTATGAAAAGCCATGATTGTCATGTAATGATGCAGAGGCTCCTCCCAATTGCACTTGAAGCAATTCCTGAAAATATTTGGAAACCGTTGACCGAGTTAAGCCAATTCTTCTGAGATTTATGCTCTCCAGAGTTAGATGTGAATCACATGGTCGATTTGGAAGCCAATATTCCTGTCATACTTTGTAAGTTGGAAAGAATTTTTCCACCGGCTTTTTTCGATTCGATGGAACATTTGCCGGTTCACCTACCTTACGAAGCAAGGGTTGGAGGCCCCGTTCAATATAGGTGGATGTACAAGTTTGAGCGTTGTATGCATGACCTCAAAATGAAGGTTTCAAATAAGGCTCATGTAGAGGGTTCAATTTGTGAAGCATATCTAATTGAGGAGACCTCTACATTTTGCTCTCACTACTTTGAATCCCATATTCCACATATGGCAACTAGAGTACCTCGTAATGATGATGGCGGACCAGGACCATATGATGAATCGGTGTGGTCTATCTTTAGATACCCGGGTCGTCCATATGGTGTATCAAGATATCGATATCTTGATGACAATGAATTGAGGGTCGCTACTGCATATGTCTTACTGAATTGTAAGGAGGTGAAGCCGTACCTCGAGTAAGTGCAATAACACCTATTTTCTTTATAAACTCTACTATAATAATAATACTTTTCTTCTTTTATACTAAACTCATCAAGTTTATGCTCCATCGACCTCTATCTATATCTTGTAGTTTGTTTGTCGACCTCTATCTATATCTTGTAGTTTGTTTGTTGATGAAGTGCGTATGCATGAACCCAATATACATATGTCAGACCTGGATGTCTACATTGAGAATAACTTTGAGACATGGCTTAGAAACTATGTAAGTTATCTACACTTAAATTTTACCCATATTTTGCTTTTGAAGGGAAACACATATTCATAGTATCACTATGTGTAACTAGGTGAATGATGTGCGTAACACTATCACGGACCGCTTCCTGTGGGATGTTGCATGCGGGCCATCCCGTCGTGTTGAGAGTTGGCCTGTTTACTTCATAAATGGGTACAAGTTCCACATTAGCGACTGGGGTCGTGACAAAGCAACATTTAACAGTGGAGTATGTATAAGGACTTCAGGATCAAGTGAGGTTGAATGTGATTTTTATGGGGTGTTAGAAGAAATCATTCAACTTGAATATCCTGGCTGGCCACACAAAAATGTTGTATTGTTTCGGTGTGCTTGGTTTGACCCTACTCCAGATCGTGGCACTCGGGTTCATAAACAATATGGTATAGTTGAGGTTCGTGATGGGCGCCGATATGGGAAATTTGACCCGTTCATTCTTGCATCCCAAGCTGATCAAGTTTACTACACCCCGTACCCAACAAAGTCACGTGAAAAAACGGGTTGGTTAGCGGTTTTGAAAATAAAACCTAGACGCATCGTTCATAATAATGTAAATGATGTCGAAGAATGCATTTCAGGAAGAATTATTGGCCGGTGTGAACAGGTCTCCCATAATTATGGATGACCCAATCGACAATTTAGCTGAAACAGGAGTATGGGAAGCTGTAGAGGATGACATGGCAATCAGGGAAGAAACTTTGCAACATGATGATGAATCTGACAATGAGGAGTCCCTTGAAGGAAGTGATGAAGAAGATGAATTTGAATATGGGGATACTGATAGTGGCGAATCAGAGACAGAAACTGAGGACGATGTAGTCCATTGACAATAATGTAAACGTGCAATTACTTATAAAATGTAATGTGAACGTGGAATAACTTTTAATATGTAAATACTAAGTCGTACTTCAAAGTGGTGGGTGCAATATCATATAGCTTTCTAGTTTTTTCAATGGTGTATGTTAGTTTTGTAAACTTGTTGTATGGGTTTTTAAAATAATGCAGATGCCACCTAAAGGAGATGCGACATATACACGTCGGCCAGGGAAAGGCCTATTTCAGCAGATGAAAGAAGTATTAGCAGAACCAATTGCTAGACATGAAAGGGCAGGCTCATCGCATTCCCGTCATTCAGATTCACAGCCCTTGACAGAACAAACACCTGTTGCACATCCTCACCCTCGCGCAGGTGATATTCGTATTGCTCCAGTCGGCCGTAGTGCTAGTCGATCTACTCCGACCCCTGTAGTTTCACCTGATGGTGGGAATTCCAATGGTCAGTCAACGGTATCCCAAGCCCCGATTCAGGCGCGCTTACGGATAAGACCTCACGGAAACACGTAAGTAATGCACCTTTTTGAACCATAATTAGTTTATTTAACATCAAGTATATGAACGCCCAGTAAAATGACAATAATTAATTGTGTCGAAACATGCACTTCATGTAGCTTTATTCCATCAAGAGCAACACGGTTGGTGACTAGATGCTTTACCACACACTTCAAGGGACATCATGACTGGACGAGCGCAAGCCCAGCAGATATTCAAGCGTGGTGGCGCGTATTTGAGGTTTGCACTTTCTTATGACTATTTCGACTTTATCAACCATGTTGCGAACTATGCGACAAACAATATTTTTTTTAACGTGCAGGGATTATGTGAGTGGGATCCAGCTGACCATAATGAGGTCTATCGCGTTTGGCATATGATGGCGGCTAATCATTACCGATACACACTGGGTGACATCCGCCGAGAGAAAAATCCGGAAAAACGGCGAGCAAGGGCATCTTTTATGACCGACGCACAGTATGCAGAAATGGAGGAATGGTGGGCTACAACGGAGTTTAACGAGCGATCGGCAAGGGGTAAGACAATGCGAGCTTCATCATCGCAGTCATCTAACTCCACAGGTGCATGCAGTGCTACTTATGCAGGAGGTTCGGTTTCAATTACTGAACACCGAGAACGAATGGTAAAATTATCATACTCTTTTACACAAAATTCAACTTACTTACGTTGTAATAAAATTAATGTTAGTACGTTTCCAATGTAGCGTGAGAAAGATCCGGAGAAGAGGGACCCTGGCTTGTTCAAGGTGATGCAGCAAACTCATAAGAAAAAGAGCGGGGAATACGTTAACAGGCGGACTGAAGAAGTTGCGGTAATTATCATGCTACAGAATTACAGCCTTAATTTCTGATCTTGTTACTAATAAATTATCTTTACTCTTTATGAAGGCAATAATAACTGCTGAGATTGAGGAAGCAACGCAGCAAATGGATGACGAAGGTGGCGCACCTGACATAGATGAGGTTGCGATCATGAGTGCAGCTGCTGGGGGCAGGAAGAAAGGGCGTGTATTTGGCCTTGGATCAGAACAACATGTTGTGCCTGGACGACGACGACCAGGGCTTACTCATGCAGCACATGTTGATGTCACGCAGACTCCGGAGTTCACTAAACAAGTACAGCGAGTCGTAGCGGAGCAAACTGCACAACAAGCATCACATTATGAGCGGAAGCTAGAGCGTCTGAAGAGGAGACAACGAGCTGAGCTCGAGTACATATGTGCAATTTCAATTGGCATTCCCCCGCCCGCGCCTCCTGCAGATGATGATGATGACTCGGGATCGGATTAAGAATAGATCAGGTATATCATGCTACTATGTGTGTTTATTAACAAACAAACACTTAGTTGGAGAATGAAAGCATGTAATTTAAACTCTATGTATGTTTTTATGTGGATTTAGTAGTACATTTATAACATGACTTAGTAATTTCAATTGTGTATGTTTTTATGTCGATTTAACATATACTTAGTAATTTTAATTTATGTAATTTTGTGAGTTTTAAAAAATTGACTACAAACGATATCAGTATCCGCATAATACGAGGTTAACGTTTAAATAATACATTCGATTGGAAATGGACAGTATAGAGATAAATAATATAAATAAAAAAATATTTCGAAGCTAAAAAAAAAAATCTGGAAAATTTTCCAACTGCTGTGGCAGTTGGAATATTACACATTTTCCAACGGCCTGGGCAGTTGGAAATTTTTCCAATGGCTTAAAAAATTTCCAACTGTCAGGCAGTTGGAAAATTTCCAACTGTCACATTTCCAACTGCCTAGGCCGTTGGAAAATTTTCCAATGGCTTAAAAATTTCCAACTGCCCACGCCGTTGGAAATTTTTCCAATGGCTTAAAAATTTCCAACTGCCCAGGCCGTTGGAAATTTTTCCAACTGCTCAGGCAGTTGGAAAACCAAAAAAAAAAAAAATTAATAAAGCCGTTGGAAATTCTCCAACTGCTTTTTTTCCAACGGCTGACAGTTGGAATTTCCAACTGCTCACTCCTGGGCAGTTGGAAAATTAGCTTCCAACGAATGATTTTCCAACTGACTATTTTCCAACTGCCAGCCGTTGGAAACAGTCCATTTCCAACGGCTGGCAGTTGGAAATGGCAGTTGGAAAAACAGATTTTTTTAGTAGTGCGCCTCTAACAGTATAAAGTTATTTTTTACTTTAACAGTCTCTTAATCCTATTATCTAAGATAGGAAATAAGATGAAAGAGAAGATCTTATTTCCCATTTTTATAGAAACTCCAAAAATTTTTGGGAAATGAAAAATAATACTTCTTCTGTCTTGTAAAAGCTGTCTAATTTACTATTCATAATAATTAATTCATAATTTTTTTTCTTTTAAAATTTATTATATAAATATAAAATTTTTATATAAAAAAGATACCTTAAAAACTCTACTTTATAAATATAATTTTTAAGAAAAAAATTATAGTACAAATTAATATGACTATATTTAAGTCAAACTTTAGTTAAAAAGTTTAAATAGTCATTCTTTGTGAAGTGGAGGTAGTAAATTTTTACGTTTTGTACAATATTTAATTATACAATAATTAATTCATATTTTTTTTCTTATGAAATTTTTTATAGAAATATAATTTTTTATATGAAAATGGTATCTTAAAAAATCTATTTTATAAATATAATTTTAAATTTTTTTTTATAATATAAATTAATATCAATATATTTAAGTCAAATTTTAGTCAAAAAGGTAAAAGCATCATTCTTTGTAAAACGGAAGAAATAATTTTTTACATTTTCAATAATATTTAATTATACAATAATTAAGCTAGTCATTAATTTAAATTTACTTTAAATCCATAATATTCAGTTGTTATATAATAAATATAAAATTCTACAAAATAGAAAAACTATTGGAGTTGGAGTAAAAAAATTATAGAGATTTTACTTTTTATTTTCCCATCTTATGAAAGTTTTGGAGAAGCTGTTAGAGATGTCCCAAGAAAATATGGAAATTCGAGTGCTTCTCCCACCAATGTTCGATAGCTCCGTTCTTCTCCCTGCACCCATTTGCATTCCACCAGCAGTGAACGACCTTGCGCGCCTGCTAATTCTCTACTTGTTTATCGCTCTCCTAGTCTTCGCTCTTCTCTTCACCAGCATTGAGATCTCACTCACGCCTCAATTCATGTTCGAAATCCGCCCCGGCCATTTCCCCGCTCCGGTGGCTCTCTCCCTCCTGGCGGCCCTCCTTGTGCCGCCCTCTCCCTTCCTTCCTCTCTACTTTGTCGTTGCCCTCGCCCGTCCCTTACACACCAAAATATTACCTCTCTTCAGCCGCTTCTTCGACTGGTTCTCTAGGGCTCTACGAGCCATTCCAATTCTATTTTCATCACCATCACCCAAAGTCAAACTCACCCCTCCGCCGATGCTCCTCTGCTTGATGGAGCTGCGCAAGGTGATGACCCAGCTCTTCATGAGATCATTTTCGCCCATCCGACGCAGGACGGCCTTTGAGTTGTCTCTTCGGCAATGGCAACTTCCGTGTTGGCAGGTAGCTACTTATCCATCGACATAATTGTATCTCGTCTAGACTCTGCAACCTTTATTTTCCTGCTTCATTCATTCCAATAATTCTTCTGCTATCATCAGTACTGTCCTATGAGGGAGTTGCTTGTGGTTGCCTGCGGTTAGACTGTTTTGGGAAAGTTACAAAAATTCATTTGTGTTGTTATAGTATACACCTACTTCCAGCTCTGTTGCTCTTTGTTAAGGTTTTGGGCCCAAATGTTTCAGTTGACCTTCTAAGTTTCAGAATTGTACAAATGGTCAGAAAAACCAAGAGGCATAATCTCTGCTCCGTGTATTTTTAAGAAAAATGTTTTCTTAGAGAGTGCATGTGTATTTATTTCCTACCAGTAATTTTTCTTAGTGTTATTATTCCTTTCGTGACAATTCTAATTTCTAAGAGCTGGTCGCAATAATATTGCATAACAAATAGAGGAAAAGACCGTAAAAAAGGTATACTTTTCAAAACAACCATAAACAAATTCTTCCGAGACTGAGCAATTAGCCCATAAAAAAAAATTCAACTGATTTTGTGCAAATTATCTCCTTATAAATAATCTGCTTATGATATCGAATTAAAATATTTGGCAAAAATTTTATATTTGATATTGTATAATTTGGAACAATCAAATAACCAGTAAAATTTAATTAAAAAATAAAAAACAAATAGATAAATATGAGAATATTAAATTGCCCCACTACGAGTAAAGAATTTTTTACCATAAAAACACAAACATAAGAAATGTTTACTACAACAAATTTAGGTTATAGCGATAGGAGATGGTGACCGTTTAAATGGTGGCAAGGAAATCAATCGCCCAGACGATGGCAAAAAAGTTGGAGTAACTTTTTGGCCACCATTTCTGAGGGCTCCACATTTTAGTCACCAAACGATTTTTGAGTGAAAAGCCAGATAATGACTTAATTATAAGTTTTTTAAGTTAAAATGATCATTTTGGAACTATATGAACTAAGTTGACAGGTGCTACATAGAACTGGGTATATTTGTAATAGGCTAATAAGTTAGGAGACCAAGGTTGGATATTAAGCCTATAAGTTATATAAAGTTATAAACACAGCGTCTTCTTCTATTTCTCTCCCCCTTTTGTTTGTGCTTTTTCTTCCGCTTCCTCCGCCAAACCCTAGCCAATAAGCTGCTGCTGCCTCAAGCCAGCTCCGGCCGCCGCCTACGGTAGTCTCGATAAGTTGTTTACATGGTTTAATTCCTATTTTATTTCTCTTCAATTTTCCCCGAAAACTATTTTCAAAATTTATATAGATTTTGCTAGATTTTGAGTTAAAGTTTAATGTTCTAACCATTTCTTTTGTATTTTTTGGTTGTAGATAGTTTTCTAAGTATGGTCTTTTCGAAAAAAACTTGTTCATGGGGTGGAGAGGAGTGCGGATCCGTCGGCAAATGGCCTCACCGGAGTGGTTTCTGGCTGCCGTCCATGGTAGCCCTTGAGGGTGATTACACGTTTTGATTCAGATTTTCCTCACCTTTAACTTTTTCTAAAGAACCATCTTAAAATTCATTTTCAAGTTTTATATATCTTGAGTTAAAGTTCATTCCTCTTAACTATTTCTTTTATATTTTTTGCTTTTAGATTGTTTTTTTGGGTATGGACCTTTGAAAGAAAATGTTTGTGGTGTGAAGATCGTCGGCCTCCCTTGGTTTTAGTGGCTCTACTGGTGTGACTGCGCCGTCGACACCATAAGATGAGGACAACTTCCTAGTCTTAGAAGGACTTTTGAAAGTTTGGAGTATATTTTAAAAGATTTGAAAATTTTTGTTGAATCGATGTTAAATTTAAAATTTGAATTTGAATTAAAATTTGGGCTAAAATATATTTTTTAATTTCAATTTAGGTCGGTCACTAAGACAGTTGCAGTTTCTTGATTTTTTATTCAGTCATCAGACGATCGCCATTCCTAGAGACCAGGGTTTTAGCGACGGTTTAGCCACTGACTCCTTTAGTCAGCTAAAGTTAAGTTTGGCCACTGTTTAGCCACCAAAACATTGGTCGCTATAAATGAGGTTTGTTGTAGTGGTTTTCTGATGCCAAGAATAGAACCTAATTCAACGAACTGATTTTGATTACCAAGGAATTAGATTTCTTTTTAAATATTTCTCCTTGTTTTGCTTATTTGAGGATTTGTTAAGTTAATAAGTTTAATTTTATTTTTTAGGAGCTTGATTTATTCTAATTGATTAATGATTCTGTTAAGTATATCCACATTTGGGTAAAATGCACGAATAGTCCTTAAACTATGACCTATGTTGTGTTTTTATCCCTAATCTATAAATTGTTGCATTGTTAGTCTTGGAACTATTATTTTATTGCATCACTCGTCCTCTATTAGTTTCCATAGTTAAACACTAACGGAAGATGATTGACTTGCAAGAAAATAAAACATTATGACTGAATTGAACAAAAAGTAAGTATTGAATGTTTGAAAATGCAATTCAAGGAAAAAAAATTAAAACTTATGAGAAAAATCGGGTGACAAAAAAAATCAAATTAAAATATAAATAATAATAGAAATTAGAAATCATCTTAAAATATTTATATGTATTTTATTTTATTAATAATAAAAATAATAATAAATCAAACAATATAAATTAATAATAAGTAAAATAATGAAAATAAAATATATATTTTATTTTATTAATAATAAAAATAATAACTAATAAAAATGGAGTCTTTAAAATATAATAGCTTAACCAAATAGACACACCCCATATAAAAAGGAAGCTCATTAATGATCAACAATTATGCCCTTATTTATTATTTTGCCAATTCCCAAACCCATTTACCACTACCAGTAAAAGATAATCCATGATTATGCATATATTTATTATTTTGACTATTCCCAAACCCATCTACCTCTACCAGGAAAAGATTTCAAACAGCAAAGGAAAGAAAACTCAGTTCACCTAAATCTACCCGGGTTCTTTAGCTAGACCTAACGATTCGGAGCTGACGCTGACACTGACGAGTAGGCCTTTGGCAGTGGAATTCACTGCTAGACATCAGTTGGCGTCTTGCAGCTGGAATCATGAGATCTTTGTTTTATCAGTGCCCAAACTGTCGACAGTGAGGTTGGCTATTTTGGTTTTGGCACCCCAACAAAAATTGGACCCCTTACTACCTCCTTCTATCTTTTCTTAAGGTTCAATCTCTCACCCAATCTCTCTTCTTGGCAGATGTCAAAATTGGATTCTTGGGAGAGAGATTGAAGAGAGAACAAAGACCAAAGTCAGTTGATTGAATTTTGACCTAATTTTCTGTTTCAAATTCAATTAATTCGGATGACTGAGGGAGAGTTCAAGCAAACCCAAAGAGACGATGAACTTCAATATTTCATCTTTATTTTTTGTCTACCAATTTTTATTAAAATGTAAATTTTAATTTTGCTTTTCATTGATTGCATTTTTAGGCTTTTAATGTTTCTATTTTGTTCTATTCGGCCATAACTTTCATTTTGCTATAATTCAGTCATTTTGCCGTTAGTGTTTAATGGTGGGTACTAATGGAGGACGAGTGATGCAACAGAATAATAGTTTCAGAATAAGCAGTGCAATAATTCATAATTTAGGGATGAAAACGCAATGTAGATCATAGTTTAGGGACTATTAATGCACTTTGCCCACGACATGTAGCATTTAGTTAGTGAAGGAACATGGATAAGGACACCATACGTGGGACAAAAGAATTTTGTTCATCAAGACCAACCAGAAGCAAGCAACCGTTACCCTTGAAAAAGCAAGAAGTAAAATGAATTCCATGGGATTTTTTCTTATGCACTGCCAAGCTGGGAAAGGCTAGAATCATGGAAATGGACTTTGTCATCGATATGGCATTATTAAAAGGAGGCAAGGGACAACGAAGAGAAATGATTTTAGAGCTGGGGAGCATGTTTAAGAAAGACATATATAAAGCCCACAGCGTCACCCTTGAACCACCAGCCA
Organism: Aquilaria sinensis; assembly: GCA_005392925.1. Lineage (NCBI taxonomy): Eukaryota > Viridiplantae > Streptophyta > Magnoliopsida > Malvales > Thymelaeaceae > Aquilaria > Aquilaria sinensis. Next base: position 21,236 of record SMDT01003074.1, read on the forward strand.
GTGGCTTGATTCCATTTCCCGTAGTGCACTTACCTAGCCTTTGCTGGGGCCAAACTCCACGAAGAATTGGCCTCTTAACAGCTGCTTTTAATTTTAACACTAAATGGCATTACCCCAAATGATCACTTACCCTATTCCACTTAGTCCCACTATCAACTAAGTCACTCAAACTGCTTATTATTTTACTTAGTTCTTTCCATGTTTCTCACAAATTTTCATCATATATCGCAAATATATACATAAATATAAAAGCTGAATTCTATGTAACTTTTAAATATATTACGTGCTGAAATATCGTATCAAATGACACTACCCCATCATACTACGTATCATAGAAATTAGCATATCTCATGCTATACTCGTACCATGAAACACACTGTACCTGTCACTACTAAAACTTTTTGATTTAGCAACGCGCATTTACGAACAGCTGTGCATTAGTAACTGAAATTACCAATATGGAGCCATTGGTAAATGCACGTTGGTAAACTACTCATGTACGCGTGGAAATTCAGTTACCAACGTGCAAAAAATAAACCGTTGGTAAATTCTAACACGTGCGCGTTAGTAATTACCAACGGTCATGTACCAGCCTTAGTTTCTAACGCGTAAACATTTTACCAACGTGCACACGGGTTAGTAAGCACTAACGTGCATGTGCATTGATAATTGTAATCTTGCCCGGTTCCAATTCCGACTTTGTTTTATTTTTTTCCTGTTTCAAACAATTTCTAAATTGAAGATACCAATTTACGAGTTGCCACATCCTTGTTAAGCAATCAAAATTACACATAAAAAAGTAAATTCATTTCAATAATTTCCATCATACATTCTCTAATACATCATAATTTAAATAAGTTGATATATGTCTGCAACAAACCATACAAGGTTCAATGGTCGACACATCTCAGGAATTTCATTTGAGTCTTAGGTCTAACAAATTTTTTCCAAGTCTGATAACACAGGAAATTATAAAATGATTTACCTGTTGAAAACAACAATCAAGGAGACCCGACCATCTCTTCATTCTCCAAGTTCAAGTCATCAAGATACTGTGGAACTTGTTGAGTCGGCGGGTAGGGAAGTTAAGCGGACGGCAAATAATCTCCAACTAAGCCCAGTTCACCTCCAATGCGGCCCTATTCGCCTCCATCTCTATTCTTTTTCTTCTTTTCAATATCTCGAGCTTTTTCTCATACTCGGCGTCCCTTCGCACAATTTCTTCCGCCATCATCTTCTGCACTTGCTAGTTGAATTGCAGTGTCAATAGGTGGGATGCCACCAGGCATTTAGTGGCCCGGTATAACGCACTGGTCAGATTCTAAACCAAAAACATGCCCTCTCATTTTCCCTCCAAATGCAGTACTAATGATTGCAACTTCATCAATTGCCTCTAGTCCATCCTCTTGTTGTGTTTGCTCCTCAATCTCAGCACTAATATGAGTCTATAAAAACATATTAACACATTTGAATTGGGCATTATTGGTGAAACATAGTAAGTATCTTAACCATAGTATGAAAAAGAAGTTATTATACTTACAGCCACTTCTTTGCATCGCTTACTAACATATTTTCCATTCTTCATTTTATGTGTTGCTTGAAGGACTTTATGTAATGCCCACAAAATCCTAAGTAATTAAGCCTCGGGCTATAAGGATTCAGGGCTTAAGAATTTTTCCTAAATTGGGAATTAAGCTTATTGAGTTTGGGAGACACTAAATTAAGTGGGACTGGGGAGTATGGTAAGTGTTGGACACTCTCAGAATTTAAACTTGGCTTAGACCAAGTAAAATGATGAAAATTTAATGTGAGGAACTCAATTGGATAAAAAGGGACTTTTGGTGGTTGGGCTCAATTGCCCAAATACAAGGAATTGAGGAACTAAGGGAGAAATTAGCCAATTTTAAAGGCATTAGATGCCATGGCTGCCACCTTTCTCCATTTCCCATTATTTTAATCCAACTCATCACTTAGGATTCCTTCCTCCACCTACTTGTCCCCCACTTTTGACAAATTCAACCAACTTTCACTAAAGTCTTTTAATTTGCCCTCACTTTTGACTATCTCACCCCACCACCCACACAAGTCTTCCAATTTGTCCCCCACTTGTCTCCCACTCATCCAAGCACATGATACACTCATTCTCCCCTCCCAAATTCGTCTATTACATGCCCATTAAGCTCCCAAATTCATTTATTTCTCTCTTCCTCATTTCTTTCTTTAATCTCTCTCTAAGTTTGCTCTTAAACTCTTCCAACTCTTCTCTCTCAAATATCATTCAGCTATAGCTCATTTTTTAGCATCCTTGAGATTTTACCAAGTGTTCTTGGTGTCTATAAGCTCTTAAGAATATCCCAAAAAAGAATCAAGAAGAATATTGAAAGAAGGAGACATTTTTGAAAGCCATCAACTAAGGGAAGTTTCGGCCAAGTCTGTTCTTGGCATTCTCGTGTTTGAAAATTATGTTCTTGATGCACATAAGCTTCTAAATCCTTCCAAGGTTAGGAATCAAGTGGTGTATTCAAAAAAAGACAAGCGGGAGCTCTAAGGAAATAAAGCCAAAGGATTTGGCCATACCTCATTTGGTTAAGGTATTGTGTGTTTTACCAAGTTTTCTTGGTATATGTAAGCTTTCGAGCTTTGGTAATACAAGAATATACTTGCTAATAATTCAGCCATTATAGGTTCTCAAGCTAGAAATTAAGTTTTAACTATGACAAACAAGGAAAAGGCAAAGAAATGAGCTTCTAAAGCTTTCGGGCAACAAAGTTGCTAAGGGTTTTGTGGTAAGGATTCTTATACTCTTTGAGTATTCAGTGCCCTTAGGTAATAGAGAAATATTGCCATGTGATCCTAAGGTGCTACAGAGGGCTATGTTTTGTTGCTTAGGCAACTTTGTGCTAGCTAGCTCCATGCAAGCATTACGGCTATGAATTGGGCTGGCCAACTCAATTTCCAAGCATAAAGAGATCTCAGATTAATATGGACTAATAAATGGTTAACCAAAATTAAAGAAAATATGCTCATGTTTGCTCTGCCCTTCATGGGAATATGGTGTTAAGTGGTGTGTGTGCTTGTGTGCTTCTATGTTTGGTTGTGCTTGTTGACCCCAATTATTATTATATGCATATATCCTGTATTTTCTTTGTCTTAGTGTTTTATTTGCAGGAGCTTGGATTATATTTTGCCAAGATATACTTGTGCTATGTTAGGCTCTATGAGCTGTACGGAATCCTTACTGAGTTTTACTCACGCCCTTCTCTACTTAATGTAGGAAAATGAGCACTAGAATGGAACTAAGATCAAGAGTATTTTATACTTTTTCTATTGGTAAAAAGGTTTGTGTGTGTACATATGTATTTGCTCAATATTCTCAGTATTCTAATTGTTATGGGTTGCTTGTGTATCAAACTAATAAGTGTGGATTTTATGTGCAGGACTTGGAGTCTAGATTGTGGGAACAAAGTATCTAAGGTGGAAAGTGTGTTCTTTGGCTCTTTGTATGGTTTGCCATATTTGCACATGTGCTATGATGTTGGTTTTATCTAAATGACCAAACTTGTGTTAAAAATGGACTTTAAGAACATTCAGCCATATTATGTGTTAATGGCTTGAGTATGAATTGTTGGACTTTTGGTGGTCATGAACATTTTGGGCCTAAGTAATGTTGACGATGGATTGCATAATCGTATGTTTATAAGCCTATGCTTGGTTATGAAAAAATGTGCATAATAAACAAAATTTTTAAAGCTTGATTTGGTGTTTTGGTTGCCATGCACGTACTTGGATATTTTGATAATAAGCTTGAAATGAACACACAAGTTCCACATAAGTACTAGCTTGTTTCTGAGAGCACAACATCAACCTTTAAGTAAATCATTAATGAGCTAGTACTAGTAATATCCTAGGGTTCATGCCCGTATGTTTTCATAAGGATTAAATGCCCCTTTTATGGAATTCCGCTGCATGGTTAAGTAATTAGGCCCGAATGGGCCAAGGGCTAAGCTGGGCATGACACTTTAAACAAGTCGGGGTCCTTCTTCTCTAGATCTCTCGCTCTCTCTCTAATTGAATGATAAGTTAGATTAATATATTTCTTCCATTAATTATTTATTTAAATGTAAAATGGAAGAACATAAACAATATGCCATTTGATCTTAATGTGCAGACATCGAGATAAATCCCCTGCATATGTCACACTGCAAGAGCCAGACTGTGAATTCATGTCATTTACGGTTGATCGAATTGCCTTAAATCTAGTAGACTTCTGAAAGAACTCTGGAGTGGCCCAATATGCCTCTATTTCCGCATATGCAATATTGGACAGAAAGTTTGCCTTTGCTCGATATTTAACAGGATCCTTGACATGCCTGATTTCTACCATGATGCTCCTGTAATGCTGTGCCCCCATGATATTTCATATCCGATACACCTCATTATGGTGTATCAGATCCCATTCATAGTTTTTTTGTAGAGGATAATATATTAAAACTAAAAGCATGAAAAGAGCAAGTAGTAGTTTCGGCTGTAATACATCATATCATAGTAATATATGTGTTATACCTAAAAAACACGTCACCATTGTTGAATGTCTGATGGAGAGACGGAGGACCAATCAGAATATGGTTTGAAATGTGTGGTGAAACATGGTGCCACAAACCGTGTCGCTACAGCTGGAACGAATCTGCATAGTACAAATGTATATCATAGTAGTAATTATATGCAGTTAGATGTTGATGGTTCACAATAATGTAACTAATATTAATATTTGCATATAGTTTGTAGGATATTCATTACTTACATGTTACCATGTGGGGAACTGGGGGTATCCTCATCAGAGCTCGAGCTGGTGTCTATGACATCAATGATGGGATGTCATCAGTATGTATGTCTTCATATGAGGGATGAGGAGTTAGGATCGGGTGACTAACATGTCGCGCTCGTGGGCCATGTCCAGATATGGTGCCTTCACCTCCGCCAGATCGGTGCAAATGTGATTGGACGTGAATCGCTGGCACTGATGTGTCCTGTGTCTCTACACCTACATCATCCTGTGGCGGGGATGAAGAACCCATCCTCTATCGAGAATTAAGTATTGGTTGTATGACTTCCTTGAATTGTGCAAATGACCCCTTCCCAGGTCGGTGCTTATAGGTGTTATCTACTTTAGGCGGCATCTACAGTTATTATTATTTAAGTAAAAAAATAAACATTTATATGTTAGTGACAGTAATTGTACTGACTTCACATAAAGTTACCAAATATGTTAGAGACACTTATGACTTGAGATGACTAAACAAAGTCACTGGCATCTTCATTCACCCGACGCAGTGCTCCAAGGATTGTCAAACTCCTCATTTTCATCAGTGTTAGTTTCATCAAATTGAAACTCCTCATCATCCTCTGTATTGTCATTAGAACCTCCTCCTAAAAAAAATCTTTTTCAGGGCCAATTATGCCCATGCTTTGAACATGTTCTTCAATATTATCACTAAAACCTGGGTCAGCTAACTCTTCAACTGGGTCATCTTCAATTGTTTGATTCATTACAGCTCCACTTTCTTGATAAACATCATCATTGTCAAGAATTTTGTACTGGATGATTTGTATAGGTTTTATCTTCATAATAGCTGACCACCTGTTTTTCTCACGTGACTTTGTCAAATAAGGTGTGTAGTAACCTTGGTCAGCCTGTGATGCTAGAATGAAAGGATCGAACCTATGATATTTGCAGCTATCCCGGATCTCAACTAAACCAAACTGTTTATGGACTCGAGTTCCACACTTAGGTGTTAGGTTAAACCAGTTGCACCTAAATAAGACAATATTCTTATGTGGATGCCAGGATATTCGAGTTGAATGATTTCTTCTAATATACCATAAAAGTCACATTCAACTTCGCTCGAACCTGTGCTTCGTATGCATACTCCACTATTAAATGTTGATTTGTCATTGCCCAATTCACTTATGTGGAACTTGTAGCCATTTGTGAAATAAAAAGGCCATGTTTCAACCCGACGTGAGGGACCACATGTAACATCCCACAAGATGTGATCGACTATATTGGTACATGGGTCATCAACCTATGTAAACAAATGTCATTCTAGGACCATATATGTGGAACTTTAAAAAATAACGTATTACAATACATAGTGAATGGAATTTAGCGTACATAATGTTGGACCCTTACCTCATCGACAAACATACTGTGATCCAATTGGGGGGGCAGGAAAATAGGTTAGTTTAGTTGAATGATTAGTACCGAACTTGAAAATACTCAAAGTATGTCAATCATGAATATGTGCTTACTTTAGATATGGCTTGATCTCGGCACAGTTTAGAAGAATGTATGTGGTTGCAAGTCTGAGTTCATCATCTGTGAAGAATCTATATCTAGATGCACCATATGGACGTCCAAAAAAAGTGAATATAGACCATAACTCACCATTACAGGGGACAGGACCACCATCGTCATTTCGCGGAACTCAGTTCATCATACACGGAACATGGGATTCAAAGTAATAAGAGCAAAAGATGGAAGTCTCCTCTATAAAGTACGCTTCACAAATCAATCCCTTAACATGAGAAGTATTAAAAACCTTTATTTTAAGGTCATGCATACACCGCTCAAATTTATACATCCATCGGTACTGAATAGGTCCTCCAACCCTTGCTTTATATGGCAAGTGAACTAGGAGATGCTCCATGACATAAAAAAACATAGGAGGAAAAAATTCTCTTAAGCTTACAAATTATAATTGGAATATTGGCCTCCAACTCTAACAAGTGATTAGCATGAAGCTCTAGAATGCACAAGTCTCTAAATAATAGGCTTAACTCGGTTAATGGCTTCCATATATTCTCGGGAAGCGCTTCAAGGCCAATGGGGAGAAGCCTTTGTATCATAACATGGCAATCATGACTCTTCATGCCATACATATTGTAACTAGGGCTATCAACACATTTCCCAAGATTTAACCCAAGCGAGAACATCCTGCCTTTGGTTAACATCGAATGTGAACTTCGCCTTTGGTTTGAATAAACGACCATCATCAAAAGGAACTATGTTTAACTCCGAGCAATTGCAATAAATTTCAAGGTCCTTCCGTGCCTTACCATTGTCTTTCGTTTTGTTCTTAATATCCATAACAGTATTCCATATATTCTCAAACACGTTCTTCGCAATATGCATGACATTAAGATTATGGCGAATTAAGTTTGTCTTGTAATAAGGCAACTCCCAAAAATGCTTCGCTTCGTCCAATTATGTGATTTCCCATAATCGCACGGGCAATGTTGTGGCCCATCTTTAGTAATTGATGGAAGTCAGGAGATTCTTTCAAATATAGCCTCACTTGATAGACGCTCGGGAGTCGATGACTTGTCTGACGTCCCCTTTTTAAAACAATTACCATTTCTTCTATATGGGTCGTTCCAGTTAATAAATTGCCGGTGACAGTTGAAAAAAGAAATTTTTCGCCATATTTAAGTTGGAATGTCTTACTTTCGCCCATACAAATAGGGCAAGACAATGGACCATGTGTCATCCATCCTGAAAGCATACCATAAGCTGGAAAGTTATTTATGGTCCATAGTAATGCTGATTGAAGAACAAAATTTTCTTTCAATGACACATCCCATGTTTCAACGTTATCATTCTACAGATGGCTTAGCTCTTCTATTAGAAGTTGTAGATTAACATCAATCTTATGATTTGGGCTACGTGGAACTGGAATCAACAATGAAAAGAACATATAGGGTTTTTTCATGCACATCCAAGAGGGCAAATTATACGGAGTTATGATAACAGGCCAAAAAGAATATTGTTTTCCAAATGGTCCAAAAGAGGTAAATTCATCGGCACACAATCCCAACAGAACATTTCGTGGTTCTGAAGCAAACCATGGGTATGTCCAATCAAAATGTTTCAAAGCTTCACCATTTGATAAATGTTTTATAACACCTGGGATCGGTTTTTGCTCCTGATGCCACCTTATCTGCTCTGCTGTTGACACAAAAGCAAATAAGCGTTGCAGACGAGGGCTTAGTGGTAAGTAATGCATGGTTTTTCTCGGTCGATCTTTACCCCTATCACCCTTTTTTGGCTTATATCTCTCAGTTCCACAGTACTTACAAATAGGACAATTACTTTCATCTTTCCAGAATAACATGCAGTGATTAACACAAACGTCAATCTTGTGGCAAGATAGGCCCAACTATGAAACTAATTTCTTCGTTTCAAACCAATTTGATGGCATCTTGCTATCTGTAAGTTTAGCCTCCTTCATCAGTTGCGCAATGCTATTAAAACATGCCCGTGACATGTGATACTCCAACTTAAGGTTCCGAAGATGGACAGCAGCAAATAACTCAGAATGATTCTAGTACCCATCCTATAGAGAAGTTGATGCGAAATTTAATAGATTAAAAATTTGTTGTGCACTTTCATTCGGCTACGCATCATTACCTTCAGGAAATTGTGAGTGATTAACAGCATCTAATACCATCCTTTCGTATGGATTCGTCAAACACCCCTGATCAAAGTGATCAAAGCCACCCACATATCTGTGTGTATCTGCCGCTTCATTAAATGACTCTTTATGAGCTGTTTAGTTCAAGTAAAAAGGCTTAAACCCCTATTTGTAGATATGAACTCTGACCTCGTCACATTCTCTAAACCACAAATTCTTACACTTCTGACAAGGACAGTGAATGCTTAAACCACTCATTGTTTCAGGATGAGAGACAGCAAATGATATAAATTCATAAACCCCAGACTCCCACTCATGTGTGTAACCCGTTCGGCCTAGCAAGAAACAGTAATTGTATAAAAGGCAGTCATCAAAGTTGGCAATCATGAAATTATTATTTCACAATATATCATCTCAAACAACAAACCATCCTTATACTTACTATTAATAATGATTTGTATCCTTTGCACATATGTATCAAAATGACAAAATATATGTATAACAAAACACATCCTTTCAATTATTAATACTATTAGTATTAGTATTAGTATTATGTTTATTCTTGTTATTATTATTATTATCATTATTATTATGATTGTGCGGTGCATATTAGTATAATTATAATGATGTAATAATAATAATAATAATAATAATACTAATTATTATTATCAATATTATTATGGATATTATTATTCCAAAAATATTATTATTATGGGTATTATTGTAATTAATATTATAATTATTTTCATTATTATCATTAGTAAAATAATTACTAACTATGATAATTATTATAATAATCAGTATAATTATCACTATAAATAATTAAATTATATTATTATTATTATTATTATTATTATTATTATTATTATTATTATTATTATTATTATTATTATTATTATTCCAATTTGGAACATATTATATATAATTATTATTTGTATTATTATTAATATTGTTATTATTATTATTATTATTATTATTATTATTATTATTATTATTATTATTATTATTATTATTATTATTATTATTATTTGTATGTATTACTATTATCATTAATAATATTATCATTATTATTCGTATTATTATTATTACTATTATTAGAACTATTTACTGTTATTATTATTATTGGGTGCATATAATTATAATTATAATTATAATAATTTTCATTATTAAAATTATTATTATCATCATCATTATTAGTATTATTATATTGTACATATTATTGTTATTATTAAGCGCATTATTACATTATTATTATTCTCCTTCTTATAGTTCTTATTATTGACATTATTATAATAATTGTTATCATTATTATTATTATGTTCATTATTATTAATTTCTAAATATTACTACGATTATTATTATTATTATTATTATTATTATTATTATTATTATTATTATTATTATTATTACACCATGGCATAATATAACCATTAAGACTAAATCACTTAAACTAAACCATAAGTCAACCAATTACCATGAAAATATAAAAATAATAAATTCATACAATAATCTATGTCAACAACTGAAAATACCTATCTTCAACATAATTCAATACCATAAATAAATTGCATATTCACCTTTTCCATCACTAAAATTACCCACAAATTAGAAAAAATTACCCACAAATTAGAAAAAATTAACAGAAATTAAATGAAAAATAGCCAACTCAAGTAGCCAGAGCAATGTAGGAACCACAATCACAATACATAAATTTTAATTGCAACATAAATAATAAAATATAATTTTTTCCCTCAAAATAACTCTAATTTTTGAATATAATAAAAAAAACAAAATGTAACTCTTCCAACTTTACAAGCAGAGGAATAACAATCCCCAACCTTGGAAGCTTAGAGAAGAAGCTACGAACTAAAAAAATGAAGCTCAAAAACTCAATTTAAAGAAAATTTCAATTATATACTTAAAATCAAAGAAACAACTAAAAATAAACCCCTACCCGAAATATTAGCACCAGATCTACCATAAAGGGGGAAATCTAACACAATCCAGGCGGTCCATAAGCTCTATCAGTGGCAATGGGCGCAGTAGTGGCCATAAAGAGCTGCAAAGGGAGAGAGAAAAAATAACGCGACTGAATCTACAGGTGGAAGAAGACGACTTAAAAAAAAAGGCTAGCCGTTGGTGGCAATTTCAATAAAACGCAACGTTTCATTTAAACAGTTACCAACGGTCTAGCGGTTGGTAACTAAGCCCACAAAATCAGGCCCAATCATAGCTCAATTTCTACCAATGCGTGCATGTTGGAAAAAGATACAACGGTCTGGCCCATTGGTAATTACCAACGACTAAGCCGTTGGTAAAAAAGCAAAATCATAACTCAATTTCTACCAACGCGTGCACATTGGAAAAAACACCAACAGTCCTGCCCATTGGTAAGAAATTGCTGGTGACAGTTGAAAAAAGAAAATTTTCCGCCATACTTAAGTTAGAATGCATTACTTTCACCAAGGCAAATAGGGCAAGACAATCGACCATGTGTCATCCATCCTGAAAGCATGCCACAAGCCGGAAAGTCATTTACGGTTCACAGTAATATTGCTCGAAAGGCAAAATTTTCTCTTAATGACACATCCCATGTTTCAACGCCACCTCCTACAAAGGGCTTAGCTCCTCTGTTAGAGGTTGTAGATAAACATCAATCTTATGATTTGGACTACGTGGACCTGGAATCAACAACGAAAGGAACATATAAATTTTTTCATGCACATCCATGGGGGCAAATTATACAGAGTTACAATAACAGGCCAACAAGAGTATTATTTTCTAGATGGTCCAAAAGGGGTAAATCCTTTGGCACACAACCTCAACCGGACATTTGGTGGTTCAACAGCAAACCATGGGTAAGTCCAACCAAAATGTTTCCAAGCTTCACCATCTGATGGATGTTTTAGAACACTTGGGATTGATTATTGTTCCTTATGCCACTTCATCAGCTCTGCTGTTGAGCAAATAAGCATTGCAGACGAAGACTTAGTGGTAAGAAATGCATAGTTTTTCTTGGCTGATCTTTACCCCTACCACCCTTTTTCGGCTTGTATCTCTCAGTTCCACAATACTTACAACTTCGATGATTATTTTCACCTTTTTAGAACAACATGCAGTCATTAACACAAACATCAATCTTGTGGTGAGATAGGCCTTACCGCAAAACTAATTTTTTCGTTTCAAACCAATTTGATGGCACTTTGTTATCTGTAGGTTGAGTCTCCTTCATCAATTGGGCAATGCCATTATAATATGCCCGTGACATGTGATACTCCGACTTAAGGTTCAGAAAACGGACAATAGTAGATAACTTAGAATGATTCTGGCACCTATCTTATAGAGAAGTTGATGCAGAATTCAATAGATTAAAAAATTGTTATGCACTTTCATTCAGCTGCGCATTATTGTCGGAAGGAATTTGTGAGTAATCAAGGCCAACGGCATCTAATACCACCCTTTCGTATGAATTTGTAGAAGACCCCTGATCAAAGTGATCAAATCCACCTGCATATCTGTGTGTATCTGCTGCTTCATTAAATGGCTCTCCATGAGCTGTCCAGTTCCAGTAAAAAGGCATGAACCCCCACTTATAGAGATGAACTCGGACCTCGTCACATTTTTTAAACCATAAATTCTTACACTTTCGTCAAGAACAGCGAATGCTTAAACTGTTCATTGTTTTAGGATTAATGATAGTGAATGATATAAATTCATCAATCCCGGACTCCCACTCATGTGTGTAACCCGTTTGGCCTGGCAAGAAACAGTTACGATACATCCAACTATGGGCCAACTCCATTACAACCTAAATCTGTTGGTAATCGTATAAAACACATAGCCATCAAAGTTGGCAAACACAAAATTATTATTTCACAATATATCATCTTAGACAACAAACCATGCTAATACTTACTATTAATAATGAACAGTATCCTTCGCACATACGTATTACAACAACAAAATATATATATAACAACATTTGTCATTTCAATATGGCACTTGTTTTATATTTCTTGGCGCATATATTGTTACATTACATAATTAAGTATCAATATTTATAACAACAAAATAAATCCTTTTAATTACTACTACTACTACTACTACTACTACTACTACTATTATTGTTATTATTATTATTATAGTATTATTATGGATATTATTATTTCGAACATCTTATTATTATGGGTATTATTATAATTAATAATATAATTATTTTCATTATTCTCATTAGTAAAATAATTTCTAACTATGATAATTATTATAATTATCATTATAATTATCATTATAATTAATGTAATTATTATTATTATTATATTATTATTATTATTATTATTATTATTATTATTATTATTATTATTATTTTTCATTATTATTAATTTCTAACTATTACTACTGCTACTACTACTATTATTATTATTACTATTATTATTTTATATTATTGGGTACATCTTATTATTATTATTATTATAACATTGTTAATATAACACCATGACATAATATAACCATTAAGGCTAAATCACTCAAACTAAACCGTAAGTCAACCATAAACCATGAAAATATACAAATAATAAATTCAAACAACAATCTATATCAACAATTCAAAAATACATATCTTTAACATAATTAAATACCACAAATAAATTGCATCTTCACTTTTTTTCTCACTAAAATTACCCAAAAATAAAAAATAATTAACAAAAATTAAATGAAAAATACCCAACTCAAATATCCAGAGCAATGTATGAACCACATTCACAACACATAAATTTTAATGGCAACATAAATAATAAAAAATATATTTTTTCCTCAAAATAACTTAAATTTTCAGATATACTGAAAAAAAAAAAACAAAATGTACCTCTTACAACTTTACAAGCAAAGGAATAACAATGCCCAACCTTAGAAGCTCAGAAAAGAAGCTATGAACTGAAAAAATGAAGCTAAAAAACTCAATCTAAAAAAAATGATATTATATACTTAAAATCAAAGAAACCAGTAAAAATAAACCCCTACCAGAAAGATTACCACCATATCTACCAAAAAAGGTGAAATTCGATGCAATTGAGGCAGTCGACAAGCTTTGGCGTCAATAGAGAGCTGGGAAGGGAGAGAGATGAAAGAACGCGAACTGAATTTGAAGGAGGAAGAAGCCGAATTAAAAAAAAAAAAAGGTTGGTAAAAATTTCAATGAAATACACCGTTTTGTTCAAACTGTTACAAACAGTCTGGCCGTTGGTAATGAAGCTTACAAATTAGGCCCAATGACAACCTAGGTTCTACCAATGCGTGCACGTTGGAAAAATACACCAACAGTCGTGCCCTTTGGTAATTACCAACGGCCTAAAAAGGCTATTGGAAAAATGCCTAAATTTACTAAGGAATTAGGGGGTTTATAGTTCACATTTAAGCCCCTACTTGTGAACCACATATGGTTCAAAATTAAGGAATTTGTGTTTTAAAATTAGGGGATTTTGTAGTTCACATTCAGGCTCTGATCATGAACTACTAACCCCTTGATAAGTTTTAGGGATGATCTAACAAAATACTAAAAGTTTCAGGACTAAAAATATTGTTTCCCCATAAATGGATGGTGGCTAGCCACTTCGACGGTTTTTCCCTCACCTTCATCACTTCTAATATCACCTAAACGTGTTTGCTCTCCCCTAAATGTTTTTTCAACCATGATTTTTTGCTAAGAAAGAAGCATCTGACCAGCTACGCACAACCCGACCGCAGCAGGATACTCCAAAGAGCAGAAATACAAACAATGCCACTAAAATGATCTTAAAAATGGTTAGCATTTTCAAATTCATATTACTTGGTTTGTGGAAAGCAAAGAGTAGAGATTAAGGAAGAAAAAGTTGTTGTGGTACTAGACATGGATCTGGTTAAGGAAATTAAGGCGCAGTGCTATTCTTCATTTGATTTATGCCGACGGTAGCCCAATCGAGAGCCCCGGTGCATAGGCAGCAAGCTCCGGTGGTGAACACAGATGACAATGACGTCTACTCCTCCGCAGGTCTGGGCTGGCCCCAACACGAGTGGCAATCGACGGTGTTGGACCTGGGCTGAAATCGTCAAGGATGGGGCGAAAAGGCTATTTCCGGTGACAATACGATGGATGACAGTGGTTTTTGGTGGCGGTGGTTAAGGATGCAAGATGTCAAGGTGCAAGCGGTGAGAGGTGGCTACGTCTGTAATTGCGAACATCGGACGTGGTGGGTTGATCGAGCGATTAAAAAATTTAGTGACTTTCGGCAGTAGTGACCGATTTCTCCACTGAAGTTTCTTTTTTTTTTTTTTTACTACCTGGATAGGATTAATTACAAGTTTGGTCCCAAGATTGTGCCTGTTATGCTGGACCTTAAATGCCAACTTCGCATATCTAAACGCTCTTTTTCCACTGTAAACGCTTTTTTAACACCCGCAAAGCCTTTTATCAGTATCCAAACGCTTGTTTCAGATTACAAATGCTTTTCCTACATACATAATATACACCAACTGATACTTTAAGCCAAAATTAAGATTTTCTTGGTGATCAAGCATTACAGGGTGGGTAAAGACTTACTTGATCGCTGTAAAGTTGTCAAGTTTGATCCAGACGAGAATGTTTGGAAGGAGAAACAGAGTCTTGCTTATCAAGTCATGTTCATCTATGGGGCAGTGTCCGTCCTTTGTAGCAGTTAGGGCTGTGGAATACGACCTTCTTTGGTGGGAGGATTTATTTTTTGTTTGCTTCGGGGAGTGGGAGGCTCCATGACGACTTGGATCCTCCTCCTGAGTGTCTATATTATCTCGATATTTGGGTCATGACTCTTCTTTCCCCGGAGATTAATGTTAATTAAATTCAATTGCCTGTTTCTGTTTCTGGATTGTGTTTTGTTTCTTTGTTACTCCCTATGTCTGTTATTGCTGGCATGAAATAAATTGTACAGTACAAATTTTACAAATTAGTTGTGCGGTTAGTGCTAAATATTACAGTTGGTAAGTTATTTCCAGACTTTCTATTTTGCCACTATTGCAACTTGCCATAGAACTAGACCATGAAAACGACCAAAAAAATAAAAAATAAAAGGAAAAGAGTAGGGAGAGAGGAGAACAATCAGCCACTTGGATGATAAATAGGGAAAATAAAAAATTTTCATTTTTATTTTGAAGGCAGTTTATTTTTCCTTCTTGATTATGCGTTTCTTTTTCTTTCTTGATTTCTTCATTGTCGAGCGATTAGTTTAGGTATGCTGAAAAATCAGTTTTGGCTTGAATATGGCATTGTGGTTGGGTTTTATTCTTACTTTCTGTTAATGATTCTTTGAAGGTGGAAAACAAGTTGGGATCAAACTCCAGTGCAGTGAAATTCAAGACCAGATCACTCTCTTCAAGTCGTGAAACTCAGGAGTTGTCGTAACATTTATTGCAGAAAAGTTATATGATGGGTGAGGAAAGTATTTAGGGGAGAACAAAAGCATTGCTACCCCTGTTTGTAGAGAAATAACATTTGTTGTGAGAAAGTGATATCATATCTGAGAAAAGCAATTAGGAGAGAGCAAAAACATGTGGGAGGGAATAAAAGCATTTCAAGGAGAACAAAAGCGTTGCCACTATCCATTTTTGCGGAAATGTCACTTTTAGTCCTAAAACTTATGGTTTTTGCCAATCAGTCCTAAAACTTATATAGTTTCTAATTGAGTCTCAATTCTCCTAAATAAATCTGGTTCATAAATAGGGGCCTTAATATGGGTCATTGACCCCCTGAATGTGAATCACAGCCCAATATGAACCAGTTCAAAAGGTTTCAGGTTGGTTTACATTCAAGGGATCACTGGTTTTCCTGATAGTGAGCTAAAGACCTCTAAATATGAACTAATCTAGAAAATTGCAGATTTGTTCACATTTAGGAGTCACTGGTTCACATTTAGTCTGGATATGAACCACAAACCCTAAATAAGAACTTAGTCTGGAATATTCCAGATTTGTTTATCGCTTTAATATTCTCAATACATTTTCCACCACGATCTTCGCTTCTTTGTTTGGTGAAAACGCTTGTCCGGGACACAGCAAATTCAGGACTGAAAGTTTTAGGACTCCAGTGTGTGTTCTGTCTGTTGCTCTCTTTGTTAAACCATTTTGTTTCGTCTTTCTCACTTCTATGTTTCCCTCCGTTTTAGTAATCATTTTGGTCTCAGCAAAGCAACCGAAGTTGCCACACAATGAGTAGATTTCAGCCACCAACACTGACGAGAGAAGGTAGATACCACAGTCGGGAGAGAAATAGCACTTCTTTCTCTTCCACCCTCCTAAAAAAATCTACCGTTTGATCGACGATGTCGACGCCAACAGCGGCGATTTGAGGTTTCGCAGAGACGCGTCGCAGAAAAAGCAGGCCGTAAAATGCCAGAGCAAAACCAATGGATGAAGAACATGTGCAAAAACATATTGTGGGTTCTCGGAGTGATTTCCTGGTATAAGAATGCAAAGAGAATCGGATTCTCCAGAAGGAAACGGATGAGAGGAAAGAGATTTTGCAACAGTTCAGAGATGGCTACGTTATGATCAAGAGCAGGATCAGGATTTTCTCTACTTCAGCTCCACTTGGAGCTTTGGAGCTCGTCCGATTCCAGTTATATGGTGGGCTTTCATCATCTGCTATCAATCTGTTCATGGAACCATACTGAGAGTCTTTTCTTGTGTTGTTCCCCCAAAGCCTAAACCCACTAAAACAAACATGTCGGAGAAAACCAAGAAATCAGAGAAGAAGTAGGGTGCTCCCTTTTCAGAAACAGAAGAAGACGCATGCATTTGAAGAGAACTTGTTCAACAATGCACACCAGATGTTTGATCATATCACTCAAACTAGTACTTTTTCCTTCCCAATTTAGATTAAACATATTCTTTTTTTAAATGTCCTAAAAAAAGGTTCAAACGTTTTCTATTTTGAAAAATTTTAAACAATTAATTTATCATTTTACCCACACTTAAACTCTCACTATACAAAATCTAACAAAGAATATTTTTTTAATCTACATTCAATCTCTCAATGCACAAAATTCAAAAAACAAAATTTTAATCATTATTTAAACTTTCACTACACAAAATTTAAAAAAAATTATACAAATTATATACATCTTAATTTCCGTACCTAGAAAAATATTTCATCTATTATAGGATGAAGGAAGTACTATTTTTTCAGAAGATGTACTATTTAATATTTTTCGATTGGCTGTTTATTTATAAGTTCAGTTCAGTCATATCTAGTGCACAATTATTGACTTCGAATTATTTTTATTTGGACTCGGAATATATGTAGAGAACCAAACTTGCACGACCAATGCATACGAATTAAAAAAAAAAAAAAAAGCCTCCGCTACTCCAGACCCAGACCCATTTAGACTCATGGAATGTAAACGCTCTTTTGGGATACACAAATTTATTTTATTATACAAACATGCTTTTTGCCTTTCGAAAAAAATGTAAACTCTTTTTCAACTTCCAAAACGCTTTTTTACCAAATGTAAATGCCATTTCATCATGTCTATATGGGAAATTTTGGACTACCATAGCGGCAAGTTGCCGCAGAACAAGTTTTAGAAAACGACAAAAACAGGAAGCGAGTGAAAGGGAAGGAGATAGGGATGTCAATGAATGTCCAATTTGATGGACATCCAATTACATCTGATATAATGAGTTGAGTCTTTTTAGCAATTAATTAGATTTGGGTTGGATGTAGTTTTCCTTTTCCCATCTACCATTGGATTTTAGTTCGATGTAGGTTTAGGGTTCATCCACCCCATATCCAACACATATATATATGTGTGCTTATGTGTATAACATATTTGTATTAGTTATATAATGAAAATAAAAGTATATCGGACAAGTTATATAGAATTAAAAACAAGCATGAGTTGCTTTAATAGATAAAGTATAATGCATGTTTTTAATAGTAACAAATTTACGATTAGGCATAACATGACTCAATAAAATTGTGGTTGTGGGAGTGTTGTGGATAGATAAATTTTACTTGACCCAACCCATTTAAAAATGAATAAAATATGGATCTAAAAATTATCCACCCAACGGGGTAATGAATAGGATGCAAGTTGAGCGTTCAAGGTCACAGGATAGAATGTGAGAATACCTTCATTAAACCTAAATCTGACTCATTGACATCTCTAAAAAAAAACATTACCCGGAGAATAGGTAGGAAAAGTAGACAAATCTTGTGTTTTCTTCAAAGCCATTTTCCCTTTTTCTTCTTGATTTTTTTTGTATTGAAGGTGTTTTCCTTTTCCTTATTGATTTCTGATTGTTATTAAATGTTTTTTTGCCTGGCGATCATAATGGCCTTTATTATTCTTTGATTTTTTTTCTTTTCTATTTTCTCTATAATTTATTGACGTAAAATGGGTAGGGGAAGGAAGATTTTATGCAATGTAGAAAGTTGTCTAAAACTTTGTTCCATAAAAGCGATATAATAAGCAATAACATGGGTGAAAAAATATTTCATGGAGAAAAAAAAAAGCATTGAGTATAAAAAAAAAGCATTGAGTATAAAGGCTCTCCTTGTACTTCCTGTAATAAGTTTTATTATGCAAGAAAAATAAGTTAAGTAAGGTTAAGCTGAGTTCCAAATGGTAATTGGCACCTAAAGGGCAAAAGGGGAAAATGATAATTTTGGCCCAAGTAAATGGCATGACTGTAATTTTAGTTAGGTTCATGCAAATGTTTTTAGATAAATAAGTTAAGACCGTAAGTGTTTCTAGCCATTTGAACTAAAAATGAAAGTTAAAGGTGAAAAATGTACTAAGTGATAAATTGAGCTATTATGTCATATAATGACTTAAGTTGCTTAAGGGCAAAGTTTGTGGGTAAGAAAAACCTTTGTATGGGACCAAGGAGTGATGGTGTAGAAAGAGTTTAAGTGGCCTAATTGAATCAAGGCTAAGTTTGAGGGCCAAAGTGTCAAGTAGAGGAGAAATGAGCTAAGTGAGAGTAATTGGTTATATAATTGGTGGAGATGGAACTATTCATTATGTCATCCATTCACCATTTTCGTAGCTCTCCACCTTTAAAGATCATAATCTACCTAAAATTTCATGAAAATTGAAGATCCCAAAGCTATCCCAACATGCCCTTAGCTCATCTTTGGTGTATTTGGGACATTTGGAGTTGTTCTTGCAAGTTTTTAGTTTAAAGCCTAAGGTGAGCATCTATGATCCTTATGGGTTAGTTCTTAGCTTGTTAAATGGTTAGAAATAGTCTTAATTTCGTGCTCTTAGTGTCCAATCTAGTTGAATTCAAGCTTGAAACGTAAAGGAACTCCATTGAGCTCATGTGTTCTTGTTGCTTGCTTCTTGCTTTGAGGTAAGAGATTCAAGTTAATTTAACTTAAATAATGCATAGGAATGTAGTATTACATATTGGAATAAAGTAGAAATAAGACCCATGTGAATTGGTTTTGGGGATTGAAAGATTTAGTTGGTTTTGTGCAAGATAGCATGCAATCGTGCAATGATGGAAGGGAATTGGCGACATGTCGCTGTGGCGACGCATAACAGCCATACGTCACCAACAACTTCTTAAAAAACCTGAGAACTGATGCCTTTAGTAATGCGTTAGCGACGCCTAAGTCCCTCAAGCTTAGGGCACCCTAAGAAGGCCTCAATCTGTAGCTTAGTTGGGCCTAGAACTCATTCTTATATTAGGAATTATGCATTATTTATGTGGTGGCTAAGTGGTGTGGTTAAGACGTATGCAAATAATTGTTACTTGAAGTGAAAGTAACTGAAGTTTTAAGTCTTCGCTTGTTTTGAATTGTGTTTTCATTAATTGTCATGACACATTTTTCAATGTTGATTTAATTTATTGCTATCGCATTGCCAAGATGATGCATGCATATTCCTATGTAGGGTAGGCTAAGTAACTAGTTACACATAATGATTTAAGATACTTCACGAGTAATAACTAGCCAATTATTACCAAAGTGGGATTATAGTTCCCTAAGAGCCTACCAGAGATAGTAAATTCAGGGCCCTGAAACCCTGTTCCACCACATTGAGGGGCTATGAAAAAGCGTCAAGTGATTCATTTATGGGAAAATAGCACTTTTAATCCAAAAACTTTTAATGTTTTACCAAATCAGTCCTATAACTTGTCTATTTTTTAATCGAGTCTTAATTCTCCTAAAACATATAGTATGTTAGTCAAAAAATGAACTAGCTCACGAAAGTATTTCAACTGGTAGAAAAACATTGGAGGAGTCATGAAAGTCATAGATTATGGTTAACAATCAGACCCCTAAATGTGACCCACAAACCCCTTGATTGTGAACCACATACCCTTACCTGTTAACTGCAAGCTTAGTGGTTCAAAATTAGAGGCTTTGTGATTCACAATCAGGGCATTTGATGTTCACATTCAAGGCCTTAAATGTGAACCTCATGCCCCCTTATTGTAAACCACATACTTCTTACGACTGAATTGCAGACTTAGTGGTTCATAATTAGGGGGTCTACGATTCACGTCTAGGCCCCTAATTGTGAGCCACATATCCCTTACTTTAAACCACAAACCTAGTGGTTTAGAATTAGGGGGTCTAAGTTTCACATTTTAGCCCATAATTTTGAACCAAAAAATTAGTGATTGACAATTGGGGGGTATGCGGTTCACAATCAGGGGTTTTGCGATTCACTTTCAGGTCCTCACTGTGGACCACAGACCCGATGATTATAAACCATATACACCCTGCGTGTGAACTGCAAGCTTAGTGGTTCATAATTAGCAGCTTTACAGTTCACATTTAAGCCCTTGATTGTGAACCACACACCCCTGCTTGTAAATTGTAGACGTTGTGGTTCAAAATTAAAGGGTCTGCTATTCACATTTAGACCTTGATCATGATGAACCACTAACCTCTTGATAAGTTTTAGGACCGATCTGATAAAATTCTAAACATTTTATGACTGAAAGCATCATTTCCCTTTAAATGGATAGTGGCCAACTATTTTGAAACTTTCTCCTTCACCTTCATCACTTCTAATATCACCTAAACGTGTTTGCTCTCCCCTAAACACTTTTTTAACCATGATTTTCCCCTAAGAAAAAAGCGTCTGACAGGTTACGCAAAACCCGGCCACAGCAGAATCCTCTAAAGAGCAAAACTACAAACACTACTGCTAAAATGATCTTAAAAGTGGTTAGCATTTTCAAATTCATATTAATTGGTTAGTGGAAAGCAAAAAGTAGAAATTAAGGAAGAAAAAGGTTATTGTGTTACTAGATATGGATTTGGTTAAGGAAATTAAAGCGCAGTGCTCTTCTTCATTTGATTTCTACCGACGGCGGCTCAATCGATAGCTCCGGTGGTGAACACAGACAACAATGACGTCTACTCCTCCATAAGTCTAGGCTGGCCTTAACATGAATGGCTATTGACAGTGTTGGCCTCGGCTAAAATCATCAAGGATAGGGCGATGAGACTATTTCTAGTGACACTACAATGGGCAAAAGTGGTTTCTACTAGTGGTGGTTAAAGATGTAAAAAGTCAAGGTGTAAGTGGTGCGAGGTGGCTATGTCTGCAATTGCAAACATTTGACATGGTGGATTAATCGGGCGATAGAAAAATTTAGTGACTTTGGTAGCAGTGATCGATTTATGTGAGGTCTTTCACGGAAGTTTGTTTTGTTTTCTTTTTCACTAGTAGATCATGGATAGGATTAATTACAAGTTTGTTCCTAAGATTGTGTCTGTTATACAAGGCCTTAATTGCCAACTTCACATATATAAATGCTTTTTTTTTCCGTTGTAAAGGTTTTTTTTAACACCCTTAAAGCCTTTTATCAGTATCTAAACTTGTTATTATATTATAGACCTATGTCTAATTAGACATATTAATCCATCCCTAATTACCCTATATATAGCCCACAATCTAGTCAAGAAATTTACTATTTTACCCCTAGACCAAAACTCACCTTTCAACCCCTGAAAATGACCTTGCTACTACTACAACTCCTGCCACCGCCGTTGCCGCCGTCGTCTCCTCCTATGAACTGTCACCGCCTCCAGATCTTGTCATCATCGTTCACCCTCAAAATCTCACAACCGCTTGCTTTTGGATCTCATCGTTACTCACCGCCCTTGGCCCTCGAATTGTCATTTTTGCTCCTTGATCCAGCCTCCTCGATAATCCACAATCATTGTGCTTTTCCAGATCAGGCTCTCTTTGTTAATCTACATATTTGTTGCTGATGGCTCCAAATTGTGCAAAAGGAAAAAAATTGGAGAAGTGTCAAAGAGAAGATGCAGAAAAGTCTATATCAACATGTTAAAGTGTTATATGAAAGTGTATAACATAATATATATTGTTTTTTTCTGACAATATGTAAATTGTAAAGCGTCTGAAAGAAAATATAAAAGTGTTTAAAGAAGTAGGTAAAAATGTATGACACAATATGTAAATATTTTATTCCCTTCAGAAAATCTAAAATTATAAAAATGTCTAAAGTAATAAGTCAAAATTTCTATATTAATATGTAAAGATGTCTAACACAAAACATGAAAATGTATGGAGTAATATGTAGATAATTAATTATCTTAAGAAAATAAAAGTGTCAGAAACAATAGGTTAAAGTGTACAAATGAAAATAAAAAAGTGTCTTAGCGAAGATATTAAAGTGTTTTAATCAAATAAATAGATAATTTTTTTTTCACAAAACGGTTTGGAACAAATAAGTAAAAACAATGTCTAAAGAAGTATATGAAAATGTCGAACTAAATAACTTGTGAATAATTTGTTATTTTTAGAAAATATGTGTCTGAAACAACTAAAATAAGTGTCTGCGTAAATATGTAAAAGTGTTCAAATAAAAATGTAAAAGTGTCTAAATATTTTAAGAAGTGTTCAAATAAAGGTATATAATTCAATGAATAAAAAAGTGTCTAAATAAAAATTAAAAAATGTCTAAAGTGTATTCTTCTTACAAAAAATAGATCAGACTCTTTGCGTTTCTTATATGCCTCTTTTCCTTATCATCCCTCTCATCCTCGCCGCCCTCTCTCCGACCATAGCCCCTGCCCTCCCTCCACACTTAGCCTCCCATCATCGCTCGCCCGGCATCACCTCGCACCACCACACCTCGCCTCACCCTTGGCCTCGCCTTGCGCCATCGTACCTCACGTTTGGCCACTCCTCACCTCGCTTGCTCTCGGCCTTTGCCTTGCCTTGTCTCAACGTGAGGAAAACATAAGAAATATCTTGATTTCCTTCATTTTCTCCTTTATATTCAACCTCCATTAGCCAAGGGTTATTCCTTGAGCTCTTCCACCATCCTACAAAGCCACCATACCTTAAGAAATCAAGAAGAAGCAAGAGAAAACATGGAATCCAACAAAGGACACCAAAAACCGTAATTTTCGAGTTCACTAGGGCTTATCGAATTTTGAACCAAAAGGTAAGAGTTTTATGTAAGTTTTATAGCTATTTATTGTTCAATACAAATGACCAAACATCCATGAAGCTAAGACCATGCATGAAAGAAAACAAAAAGCTATAAGAACCAAGTATAAGTTAAGGGGGATTGCATGACCAAGGTTTCAACCTTACTGTTTTTCATGTACAAATATGGCTATTACCCACTCTAGGGTAGTCCAGTTATAGTGCCAAAATTGTGTATTTAAAACTCCTAGGATTGGTATGTTTTGTAGGTCATCAGAATAATACCCTTAGTGTGCATACCTAAGTGGTTCTCTCTGGCACTATGTAAATGTATGCATATTGGTCTAACCATTACACATACATTCATATTTTATGCACATCATAGCCCGTACAAAAAGGTATAATTCTCAAAACATTCAGTAACAAATTCTTCCGCAATTGGGCTATTGGCCCATAATAAAAATTTGAACTTATTTTGTCCAAATCATCTCCTCAAACGAGCATAAGTAATCTTCTTATGATATCGGAAATTTTTATATTCAACATCCTCTAATTTAGAATAATCAAATAACTAGTAAAATTTTTATCACTAAATAAAAAAAATTAATAGATAAATATAAAATTATTAAATTCCACCTTTATAGGAGTAAAGAAGTTTTTACCAGAAAAACATAACCGTAAGAAGTGTTTTCTGACTCCAAGCATAGAACCTAATTCGATGAACTGAATTTGATTGCCAAGGAATTAGATTTCTTTTCTATTATTTCTCCTTGTTTTGCTTATTTGACGATTCGTTAAGTTAATAAGTTTACTTTGATTTTTTGAGAGCTTGATTTATTGTACTTGATTAACGATTCTGTTAAGCATACTCACGACCACACTTTACATGAACACGTGGCATTTAGCTAGTGGAGGCACATAGAAGACGACAAGGTAAAGTGGGATAGAAGACTTTTGCTCGCCAAAACTAACCGGGAGGAACCGTACCACTTGGAAAAGCAAGAAGTAAAGTGAATTCCATGGGATTTTTTCATAAGAACCAAATCACATGCCCTGCCAAGCTGGAGCTTTGTCATGGAACTGGAATTTGTCATCAGCATTACTACTAACTTCTAAAATCCGTAAAGGCTCTACTATTTATTTAAACTATAGGAAATTACAATAGGGTGTCTCTTTTATTTTTTGTCCCCTTGGATGACAGTCATGTGCCGGTAGAGTGCCTTTTTATTTTTTTGCTAGATGTAATTGTTTCTTTTGAAAGTTTGATTAGCTTTTTGGAAAGCAGTAGCTTTCTTTAGGGCCTGTCTCACTATTGTCTTACTCCCATTTTGTTTTAGATTTCTTTTTTGTAAAATACGTTTCCAGTCTCTGTATTGTTTCCGTTTCTCATATTAGATCCTAAGCTTAATCTGTTTTTTGTTTTGGTCCTCGAACATATTAACTACTTTATTATAGCAATTCACCATGGTTTGTTTGTTCTTTTTTTTAGTAAAATAGAGCATTTTTTCTTAATTTTTATTAATTCAATTGTTAAACTCTTACTACCTAAAGTTTTTGCATTTTCTCTCTTGGTCCCTAAACTATTTTTGTTGTTTTTCTTCATTATTTTTTTCTCAAATAAAACTTTAGTCACTATAATTTGTCCTCTTTAATCTAATTTTGGTTGATTCCACTTTAGTCAATTTATTTTTTTTCTTTTTCTTTTACCTTTACTATATTAGTGGTTAAACCATTCATTAATTAACATAAATTAAACACAAATTTATATTTTTTTATGATGTATTATTTTCTAAAGTAAAACATTGGTTACCATTAACATAGTAAAGGTAAAAAGAAAAGCTCTATGGTTTAATAATTCCTAAAATTAAAAGTGAATTTTTTGAAAGAAACTTTTCATCTATATTAAAAATTGAAATTTAAATTGATAAGAGATAAAAAAAATTAGTCAATTATTTTTTAATCACCAAAAAAATATTCATCATTTCAAAGAATGTATAATATTAGTTTCACAGTTTTATGTTTTGATTATAATTGGTAGTTTTAATGATAAGAAAATAACATAAAAAAATTTAACTCAAAATTAAGATAAAATAAAATTTTAATTTTTTTAAATTATTATTATTAATATTTATTTTAATGATGAATTTTTTAAAAAAATTATCCGCCATAACGTGGGGTCAAACATAATCTCGTGGCATTCTAAATTGAGGCAAGGGACAACGAAGTGGAATGATTTTAGAGCCAGGGAGCATGCTTAAGAAAGACGTATATCGAGCCCATAGCGTCAATCTTGGACCACCTCCAGTGGCTTGATTGGGCTTTTAATTTTACCACTAAATTGGCATTTCTCCAAACGATCACTTACCCCCATTCCGCTTAGTCACACTATCAACTAAGTAACTTAAGCTACTTATTATTTTACTTAGTTGTTTCGATGTTTCTCACACATTTTCATCATCTATCGTAAATATATGCATAAATATAAAAAGCTGAATTCTATGTAACTTTTAAACATATTATGTGCTGAAATATCGTACTATGTGCCATAGGAATTAGCATATCTCGTACCTCATCACTAACTTGTGCAAAGCTTCGTACAATCTCAGACAAAATTCACTGATTTTGTGTAAGGATGAAAAAACTTGACATCACCTGATGACATAACATGATCTAACCCACTTAAATTCAAGCCCGACTTGACCAAATTTGACAGAAAAAGTCAATGATTTCAACTTCATTGCATTTAACCCAATCTAAACTCAAACCCGATTGAAGTAAATTATGAGAAAACCTAAACTCAAATTACTCAAATCTGAAATGATCCAAACCCGAATTGATCTGAATTTGAAACTGACCTAAACCAAACTTGAAATGACCTGATGACTAAATCATACAAAATCCAATTTAAACCCAAATTAACATAAAAAAAAAATATGGTCAGCAGATGCTTAAAAAATATGATTTTTATATATTAATTATTTATCTAAGTCGTACATCAATTATGACCAAATAATTTAAAAAACTTAAAAAATATTTTTAAAACATTTTTTGTTTAGGGATCCTATGAAATTTGAAGAATAGACTAACAAAATAACTTGTTTTGGTTTGTTTAGGAATCTTCTACCATTTACTAGTTCTTAATTATTTTTAGTACTATACACTGTTTCAACCAAAACAAGAGTTGGTAATAAGGGATTTTTATGGGGGGATTTGTATCTAAGCATAAATTTTGTTAATTGTTGATCTATCCAATTTATTTATTTATTTTTAGCTTTTAAATTATTTATTGTTGTGGTACTTTAATTCTTTAATTTGTATTTACTTAAATCTTAATCTAACATTGTCGATTAGATGATAGAAAGAAGGAATAGCAGGGTAGATAACTTCAACCATGTGGAATACAACCTTGATACTCACCACCTCTATACTATGAATGGTGTGTTTACTTACCTTTAGTTCCCTTACAATTGAGAGTCAGTATTATCATATTTTTATAATTAATTCTTGAAGAATCATCCCATTTTTTTGGACTTTCATATTTAGTAAACCTCATATTTGAATTGTTCCAAAATAAGTATCTTTCATAATTAGTAAGTTTAATGATCTTAATACGTGAATGTCAAAATTACAACATTGGTCCCTAAACATTTAAGTCTACGGCAATAAGTACCTAAATTTTGAGAAATTTCATTTTTGTCATCCGTAATAATTACAACACGGGTCATCAAACTTTTCAAAATTTTGCATTTTCAACCAAAGTTTTTGAAATTTTGTAGCTTAGTCACTCATAGTGAAAATGGAGTTACATTTTGTAGCAAAAGTTGGAAATAGTAGCAAATTCATTGGAACATAATTAAGAAATTTTTTATAAATTTTTAACAAAAACCAAACAAAAAATTAAATCAATTCAGCCATTTCAACATATGTACTGTTGACCCAAATAAATCCGATTGGCAACCTGAATCTACCCTAAAATCTAAATAACCCAACCTAAAATTAGTAGAGACTAAAATTGATATGATTTGTATGGAATTTGAATCCAAATACACTACTCAATGCAACCTAATTCTGAAATCTACCTAATCTAAACTCAAATAACTTGACCTGGACTCAAATTTATGTTAGCTCGATTAAACTCAATTCTAAATTGTGTGACTCAAACCTTATCCGACTCACCCAATTGTGATCCCTAATTATGCGTAAACTCCTGAAGAGACTTTTTTTTTTGTTGATGCCATTGAGAGAGGGAAGGAAAATTATATATAAAAAAAGGAAAAATCCATATCTTGGTTGAAATTTTACTTTAATTGCAAAGTTTGATATTGAGAAAAAAAATATGTCAAAAAAGAACATCTTATTACCATGGTTGCACCATTTGTTTAGAAAAAAATTATTCCTATATCTAGAAAATATTTTATCAAATTAATTTTTGGAAACTTACATTACAAGTAGTTATTAGATACTGTAAATTTAAGAGAAAGATACAGGTAGTTCATGGTATTTTATGTTTAATTCATAAAATTACTGTTATGGAGAAATTTACAGTTTGAACATTATTATTAAAATAACAAAAGACATTTCATAAAATAAATAAATAAACAAATGGCGTGTACTTTTGGCAGTCAACACGGTGGGCCCCAAATACCTGGATTTTGCACTGCTTCGGCTTTTCCGTGAATGAGATAACGCAATTTTCAACAATTGTCCAGACCACACTTTCTTTGAGTAGTCCCTCTCCGCAGGATATTCAAGAAGCATGCAAATCAGACGCGAGAATGATGGAGAAGAGAAGGCAGCTGGCATCCCTCAGTGTTTTATGTGAGTCGTACTTATTTATTCTAGAAATTCAGATTGAATTTTTAAGCAAACTAATACCCAGCCCAGGTAAGTTTAATTTTCTTTTCCCCCTCAAAAGCAAGGATATGAGTTCATAATTTTGAAGGAGGTATTTATATAATTTAAGAGGAGAAGTACAGGCTTATTTAGGCAACTGATCAAATCAAATAACATTGATTTTGTGGAAAGGAAGAGGGAAGGGACTAAGTTGCACAAAACACCCCAAGCGGGAATTAGGAACGAGAGTGAGAGCAAAAAAACATCATATTTTAAAATTTAAATAAGTAAAAATAAGAATAGTTGTGACAGTTAAGAATGGAAACATTAATACGAGAGCAGAATCAGTAACCTAAACTAGAAGAATTATATAATAATATTAATACCAAATATCTTTTGCCATTTTTCTCACTGCACAATCACAATTCGGTAATTTAAAGTAACTTATATATCCTTTTTAGTGGGACCTTGTCAACATTTTCAAGCTTCCCCCATTCACTAGGGTTGTAGAGGGGCTAGGCCGATCCTGTGCCTAGGGGTCAGATGTTTCAGGTTTGAGCTCAACCTGAAAGTTTATCAGACTCAAATAAAGGGTCTTTTATGAAACTTTTTATGTTTAATTTAGCGATTTAAACCAATAACTCTTTGATTAGTTAGACAATTAAAGTATTATATATGTTTTTATTAAAGGTCCATTAGGCCCCATAACTAAAGGGGCTGAGTACTTACAAGCTTGAGTTCAACCTTTTAAGATATCGATCTTATTTTCATGCTCAAGTTCAAGTTTGAGCTTGATAAGGCTTGACTTAATAAGCCTCAAATTTAGTTCATGCGCAAGCTACTTGACAAAAGGTTCAACGTATTTACATCCCTACTACTCACCAAAATAATGAAAATACTATTCCATGTATCCAAAAAGGTACCCGGCGAAAAAGCACTAGTAACCCTCCAACTTACATAAAATGGACAAGTTAGTCCCTGAACTTGGACTCAGTGAAGAGAAACCTTCAAACTAGTGAAAACATGGTGACTTAGTCCATTTCGTATGGAAATCACACCGTATCAGCAATCCTTCCATGTGCTGAACTGCACCATTAGTTGTTGGATTCATTTAGTTGTTCAATTTTCTTTCTAGGCATCTTATACTTATAATTTAATCACTTAAGTTTCTGTTTAGTTTACTTCATAGTATAACATATAGATCTTAATATTTTTCTTTTTTTATAGGTTTATGTTCATAAAAAATACCTAGTGCTTTTTCTTTCATGTAATTGGTAATACAAAAATATATTTGTTTTTTAATTTAAAAAAACCACTTTCAATAAACAAATTTTCACTCTACATATAGTACATGACCCATACAATTTATAGCTAGTGTATTTTGGGAATAAAAAAATATTTTATTTTTAAAATATATTCCCCCTGCCCTCCAATCTATTCGCTCCTTCAACAATCTCAGATTCTTTGTCTTCCTAGGGAACAGTTATCTTGCAAGAGCACTGCCATTGTTTAATAGAGTTGGAACAACTACATCTTCTCAATATCTGAAACACTATATTTTTGCGGAGAATAGAAACAACAACTGGAGTTCAAGTGCGGCTGAAGGACCCATTCAAGTGCGATCATATATAGTAAATTGATCAAGAAAGCAAAGGACTTAGCTTTTCCCAGAGAAGGGTGACGGATTAGCCTCATTGCAGATCATTGGAAAATGAGGTCGTGGAAAAGTTTGCAAGGCGAATAGATTGAGGGGAAACATCTTGTTAACAATTTTTAAAAATTATGTACAAAAATCTTTTTAAATTCTAGGTATTTATATACATTACAAGAAAGCAGGGTATTTGAGATAGAAAAAATCGTAGGATTATAGTAGGAAATGCTCATTTCCTATAATAAAAATCGTAGAACAAAACTATAGAAAATGCCTGTGTCGGAAATAGAAAGCGTAGAAGAGGTGTAGGATAGTCCTACAATTTTCTAACAACAAGCTTGCCATGTGTGTCCTATGGTTGTGACAGGTAGTGTCCTATGCTTTTTCGACATAAACTGTCCTATGATTTTGTGACACCTATAGGTCCTATGTTTACCTGACACCATGTTATACATATATATATAAGCAATGAATACATATATATATTAAACTAATAAAATTTTACAAAAAAGTCAATTATAATTAACTAATAAACTAAAACGTTTATATTCTAATGAGGCCAACTAACAATAGTCAATGGGATGCAAAGACTGGCTAATCATCATCATCTCATTGAGTACTGTCATCATCATCATGAGGAATCAAAGATTCAGTCTGGAATTCAGCTAGGATAGTTGATGTAGATATTATACCACACATAATCAATGTGTTCATCACAACATTTACTGTAGCATCAGTATCCCGTTGGCTCTACTAACGAACCTCCGCCTGGAGCTTGGTCAAATCATGCTATAGTTAGATGTTCTTAGCCTTCAACTGATCAAACTCAGCCAAAGCAACATGTCGTGCCTAATGTAGTTAGTAAGTAACAGTTAAAAAAGTAGGAGTGACAGAACTAAGGAACAAAGTTAAATCAGAATAAAAAATACCTGGTTTGGTCCAAATATGTAGGGATCAGTGAGGAATTAAATCATCACATTAATTTTTCATATTTTAGCTAATTTCAATATATTAACTAATTTTCATATTTTAACTAATTTTTCAAAATTTAAGTAATCTAAATATTTTAACTAATTTTCATATTTTAGCTAATTTTTATAATTTAACCAATTTTCATATCTTAGCTAATTTTCAGATTTTAACTATTATAACTAATTTCCACTAATCTTCATACTAAACTAATTTCCACTAATTTTCATATTTTAGCTATTTTAACTACTTTTCATATTTTAACTATTTAACTAATTTGCACTAAACTTCATACTAGACCAACCGAACAAAACCATAAACTAGTAGCTAAAATCAAAATCATCATCATATTTTATCTAATTGGCAGCAAATAAAGAAATGAGTGAGAGGGAGAATCTAACTTGGTGGTGAGGAAAGAGAGGGATCAACAATGAGGGTTGCTTGAGTGGCGGTGAGGAGAGAGAGTCTAGCAGTGAGGGTGGCTTGATTAGGGGCAATCAAGGAGAGCAGGAGGGTGGCCTGTTGATGATGAGAGGAAGTGAGGAATGAAAATGAAAAGGGGGCGAAGAGGACTGAGAATGAATTGAAATAGCTGGAGGAGATGTTTGATGGTTTCGAATTGAAGCAAAATCGTAGGACAGCTTCCTACAAATCTTGACAAGTTTCACTCAAAAATTGAAATCGCAAAAAAACTATAGGATAGTTTCCTACAATTTTTTGGCACCTGAGGAATTGTCGAACAAAATTTCCATCTATTGTCCTTCTCCATCTGTGAAAAATTTGCAATTCCCGCCCATCACAATGACGAATTTGTGACGGTTTTTCAAAACTGTAGGAAAATCTTCGTTATGGAAAATTTCATTTTCGAGTTAACACACACACACACACACACACACACACACACACACACACACACACATACATACATACATTTAAACATATATATGTATATGCCAACCTCCAAATAAGGAAAGTAATTACTAGTATAACCTAAATTTGGAAGTGCTAAGCATAGAACTTAAGGATTAGGAATTTAGGTTTAGGGTTAGAGTTTTAAGTTTTAGGGTTTGACCTTTACGGATTTAGGATTAGGACTATGTGGCATAAAATTATAGAGGGTTTGGATCAGGGTTTGGGTTAAGGTTTAAGGTTAGGGTTTGTGTTTAGGGATTTAGGTTTAGGGTTAGGATTAGGATTTATGGATTTACAGATTTAGCTAGGGTTAGGTTTTAGTGATTTTAGGGTTTGTGCTTAGGGTTTATGGAGAAGTTAGGGTTTGGACGAAATCTTAGGATAATTGCCACAATTTACATTCCTACAATTTTGAGACAATTTGTTTTACTACTATTTTTTTCGTTAAAGTAGTGTAGGAACTAAGATGCAGGAAAATAGTAGGACAAGTTTTCACCCAAAAGGAACTAGCATTGTAGGAAAAGCATAAGACACTGATTTGCCCTAAAAAGCGTTGGACAGTTTGGCACAGTTTGGCCCCATTGCAAAGTCTAACTATTTTGCTTTAATTTTTTTGTCTTATGATTTCTTTCATTAGAATAGGGTGTAGGAAATAACCTTTGTCATGGAATGGGGTCTCAATGCCCCGAATTACTTAATATGTAGGCTTTTAGGGACTGTGATCCCACTTAGTTACTTATCGGTAAATTAAAAAAATTTACATGCAACTAGTTACTTAATTTACCTTGCAAGAAGATATGCATGCATTTGTTTTGGCAATGCAACTCAAATAAATAAAATAAGTAAAGAAAATGTCAGTTGAGCACTTCTTTTAAAACATATTTAAAACGTGCCAAGACAATAAAATTTTAGTTACTTAAACTTCAAATAATAGTTTTGTGCACACCTATAAGCTCCAGCATACACCCAAAAATAACTTAATGGTCTTACATCACAATGCTTCCTAATAGAGGCAATGTCCTAATACACAAGGTACCATATATACAAGATAAAATACTACTAAGATCATTTACTTGAGCTCCCACATTTGAGCTATCAAGCTCCAAGTGCAAAACCCTCACTTATCTTTGTGTAACTTTTAGCCTCTAAACTGTAAAAGACACAAACACTTAGTTAGTACAAAACTTAACTTATAAGTAACTTAGAAGCACAAGGTTCCAAGTAGAATAAGTACCTGTAAAATAGAGAAACTTAAGCCACAACTATCCACCTAGTTGCTGGGCCTGGGGTTAGTACATACACAAATAAGCTTAAGGGAGTGAGTACATTATCGTACTCAGTAAGGGGCCTCTCAATACCTACAAGAAAACTTAAGCAACCATGTACATATGGCAAACAAATAACCAAGCATCCAACAATCAACCATAAAATAAGAAAATAATAATAAATGCAATGTATGAGTGAATGATATGTAACAGGTAACACTTGGGACTTTTTACACCTTAAGGTGTCTTAGACTTGCCACGATCTTAAACGGCAGAGGTACTTAAGACATTGGCCCACGCATCCTAAATCCTTTACCTCCCTTAAGTCCCACTTATGAGTCCTAAAGTAGGTCAACTTATAGGTCCTAGAATAGGTCGTCACCCACTTCTGTCACTTACCTGTCTCTCGCTTATTTATTGTGCGAGGTAATCGACTTAATGGCTTCACTTCACCAAGTTCTTGAAACTTGACTCGGGTTCCCTTAGTGGACCTAGTTACCAAGCTTCTTAGCTTGGTTGGGATTCCTTTAGGTTATACTCTAGTGGCCTGGGCTCCATGACCCAACACTTAGGTTATTAAAGAAATCAGACCCTACTTAGCCCCCATTTGGCACCTTAATTCTTCCTTAAAGTACCCTTAATTATCCACCAAACTTAGCCCTCTAAAACCACACACTTAATTACCGTAGTTAATTGATGCCTATAATTGTCTTAGAAGTGAGTTTAGAAGATATTTAATGCTTGCAATAATGTTAAAAGTGGAAGGAAGCCTTTAATAATGCATATAGGTCATATAGGATGAACTTTGGGCAAAAATAAAGCATGGTGTGGTCGCACCCCAATATGAGGTGTGATAGCATCTCAGTTTTGGCCCCTTTGCTGCAATTGATGCGGTCACACCAGCCATGGGGGTGCAATTGCATCACCCTTGAAGGTGCAACCATTTTATGCCTACTATGTCTTTTCCTCCATTCCACTTAATCTCCAAGCAATTTCATCTATTTGGCACTTCAAATTTCACTTCCTATTCATGAAATAAACATGAAATACATCAATTCAACTTAGATTAACTTAACCTCTTCCCTCAAATTCAAGCCAAAGCAAGATTAAAACAAACAAGCCACATAAAGCCCACTTGAGCTCAACTTGTTTGCCTCGAGTTCCAAGCCTAAATCTAAGCAAAATGGGCACAACAAGCACTAAATTAAGACTATCAATAACCATATTTCAAGCTTATAAGCAAGTTAAACCTATGGAAAAACTCACCTTAGGCTTTGAAGCCAAAACTTGAAAGAGACAAGGCAAATGGCAAAACACTCAAACCAAAAAAAATAAGCTAAAGCCTTGATATATATGCTTTGGAACATTCAATTTTGCATCAATTTTGTGGGATTTTGAAGAAATTGTGAAGATGAGCTATGGAGGAAAAGGAAGAACGAAAATGGGTTGAGAAGGATTATGAACAGTTACTTTGTTTTGTCCAAAAGGAAATCAACCCCTACTTTTACCTACCTTTGACTTAATTTCTTCCACATGCCAAAATTAAAAAAAAAAATTTCTTTCTTCCTTCACCAGCCGATTGTCCTTAGGTCCCAAAGGGGAAAAATTGCTTCCATGCCCTAGCCTTTTTATTTTTATGCCACAAGTGGTACAAAAGCCCTAATTCCTTAATTAGTATATTTTAGTCCCTTAACTTTCATTTTTTGTTCCAATGGTTAGAGTAATTTATGGTCTTAACTTATTTGGTAAAAAATACTTACAAGACCCTAATTTCAATGAAATTATGGCCATGTCACTCACTTGGTTCAAAAATTACCATTTTTTCCTTTTTATCCTTTGGTCTCTTTTTACACTTAGGAACTCAATACAACTTTACTTAGCTTGCTTTTCTTACTCAATAGGAAACTAATTTGAGGCATTTAAATAAAAACACCTTAATTAAACATACTTACTGAGTCAAAACAAGGCATTGACTAGGAGAGTTGTCTCAACCTTCATCCTTGTAGTGATATAATTTGATGAAAAGATTCAATTGTCACGGTTAGTAGAGTTTTAAATTCTAGGAAAA
Source organism: Aquilaria sinensis (assembly GCA_005392925.1). NCBI lineage: Eukaryota > Viridiplantae > Streptophyta > Magnoliopsida > Malvales > Thymelaeaceae > Aquilaria > Aquilaria sinensis. The sequence goes on from SMDT01003074.1 coordinate 56,836, forward strand.
TTGCTTTTGAAGATGTTACAAAAATGATATGTTATTACAAATTTTCACTTTACATTTCATCTATCGTATAGTATTTTAATGAAACCTCTAGTAATTTTATAATTAGGTTTCTTCTTCTTTATATTTTATTAAAAAATACTAGTATTTTTTTATTGCAAAAAATATATTTTTTAATTTGATTGGATGAGTCATGTACTATATATAAAGTGAAAATTTGTTTACTGAAAATGGTATTTTTTTAATTTCAATAAACAAATTTTCACTTTATATAGAGTACATGACTTTTTTAATTAAAAAACCAATATATTTTTGTATTAACAAACACATGAAAGATAAAGCACTACCTATTTTTTATGAACATAAACAAATGAAAAATGTAAAAGATTAAGATGGATAGTTTATACGATGAGATAAAGTAGACATCAACTTAAGTGACTAACTTATTAGAACCATGATCCAGAATTATGGGCAAGCCAATGGTTTGCTTGGAATGTTTTGTCAAACAGTTGGTTTGCCCCAAGAATAAGCACCTAGAATTCAGTAGGATGGTTGCTAAAACAGTAGGAGGCTCCATGATGACTTGGATCCTTTTCCGGAAATATCTTAGTATTTGGGCCGTGCCTCTTCTTTCCCCGGAGATTAATCTTAATTAAATTCAATTACCTGTTTCTGCTTCTGGGTAATTTGTATTGTGTTTTGTTTCTTTAATACTCCCTATGTTTGTTACTACTCTTATGAAATAAATTGTATAGTACAAATTTTAAAAATTAGTTGTATGGCTAGTGCTAAAAAATTAAAGTTGGTGGGTTAATTATTCCTAGACTTTCTATTTTATCGCTGTTGCAACTTGTCATAGCACAAGACCCGGCAAACGACAAAATAGAGAAAAGAGTAGGGAGGGAGGAGAACATTTGGCCACCTCGACGATAAATAGGGAAAAAAAAAAATTTTATTTTGACTTCAAGTGCATTTTCTTTTTCCTTCTTGATTTAGGTGTTTCCTTTTCCTTTTTGATTTCTTCATCATCGAGCGACTAGTTCAGGTAAACTGAAAAATGAGTTTTGGCTTGAATACGGCATTATGGTTGGGTTTTATTCCTACTTTTCTATTAATGATTCTTTGAAGGTGGAAATCATGTTGGGATCAAACTTCGATGTGGTGAAACTCAAGACAGATCACTCTCTTCAAGTCGTGAAACTCAAGAGTTACCAAAGCATTTATTGCATAAAAGTAATATAATGGGTGAGGAAAGTGGTTAAGGGAGAATAAAAGCGTTGTCACCACCTATTTATAGAGAAATAACATTTGTTGGGAAAAACTGATATTATATGTAAGAAAAGCATTTAGGAGAGAACAAAAACATGTGGGAGAGAAAGCATTTGAGGGATAACAAAAGCGTTGAAGGAGAGAACAAAAGTGTTGCCACTATCCATTTGTGGGGCAATATCATTTTTCATCCTAAAACTTCTAGTTTTTGTCAAATCAATCCTAAAACTTATATAGTTTCTAATTGAATCTCAATTCTTCTAAAATAAATTGGTTCATAATTAAGGGCCACAATGTGGACCATTGATCCCCTAAATGTGAATCAGAACCCCTTAATTGTGAACCGCTGACCCCCAAATTGTGAATCACTAATGATCGGTTCATAATCCGTAGTCTGAATGTGAACTAGTGACCTTCTAAATATGAACTAGTCCGGAAGGTTCCATATTGGTTTATATTCAATGGGTCACTGGTTGATATTCAGGTCTCTTATTGTGAACCAGTGACCCCTGAATATGAACCAGTCTAGAACATTTTAGATTTGTTCACATTTAGGGGATCACTAGTTCACATTCAGAAGACCACTGGTTCTCATCTATGATTCTGATTGTGAACTACTAACCCCCTGAATGTGAATTATAACCCCTAATTTTCCCCCAAATTGAATGGTGGCAAAGGCCGTTTCTTCTCCTTTGGTCACGTTTGGTATTAACATCAATGATTAACGTTAGAATTTTGAAAAAGTTATCTAATGATAGTATTTAGTTTTTAGCATTTAACTTTTAGTTTCAGCAATTTCATCTCAACCGTTAAATAAATTATCAAAAATTCTAATGCTGGTGACAAAAACTATTCCCAATTTATCACTTTAATAAAGATGTTCCCAATTTATCACTTTAATATTCTCAATGCTTTTCCCACCATGATTCTCGCTTTTTGTTCGGTGAAAACGCTTTTACGGGACATAAAAAATGTAGGACGGAAAGTTTTAGGATTTCTGTGTCTGTTCTGTCTCTTGCTCTCTTTGTTGAACCATTTTGTTTCGTCTTTCTTTCTCACTTCTGTGTTTCCCCTCCGTTTTAGTAGTCATTTTGGTCTGAGCAAAGCAACCGAAGTTGCCACACCATGTGTAGATTTGAGCCACCAACATTGACGAGAGAAGGTAGATACAACAGTCGGGAGAGAAATCGCCCTTCTTTCTCTTCCACCCTCCTAAAAAAAATCTACCGTTTGATCGACGATGGCGACGCCAACAGTGACGATTTGAGGTTTCGCAGAGACGCGATGCAGAAAAAGCAGAGCGTAAAATGCCACAGAGCAAAACCAATGGATGAAGAATATGTGCAAAAACGGATTGTGGGTTCTCGGAGGGATTTCCTGGTATAGGAAGAATGCAAAGAGAATCGGATTCTCCAGAAGGAGATGGATGAGAGGAAACAGATTTTGCAATAGTTCAGAGATGGCTACGTTATGATCAAGAGCAGGATCAGGATTTTCTCTGCCTCAGCTCCACTTCGAGCTCGTCCGATTCCAGTTATGGTGGGTTTTCATCATCTGATATCAATCTGTTTATGGAACCATACTGAAAGTCTTTTCTTGTTTTGTTCCCACAAAGCCAAAGCCCACTAAAACAAACATGTCAGAGAAAACCAAGAAATCAGAGAAGAAGTAGGGTGCTCTCTTTTCAGAACAGAAGACGACGCATGCAATTTGAAGAGAACTTGTTCAACAATGCACACCAAATGTTTGATCATATCACTCAAACAGGTACTAAATGATTTTTCGATTCGTTGTTTATTTATAAGTTCAGTTCGTATTTGTTGCAAAAATTATTGACTTCAAATTATTTTTATTTGGACTCGGAATGTATGTAAAGAACCAAACTTGCTCGACCAATGCATTTGAATTGAAAAAAAAAAAAAAAGAACCCTAGGTTACTCTAGACGCAGACCCATCATGTCACTCAAACTTGGACGTGTCCGTCTTGTCGGTCATCCATCACGTTTAAATTTTTTAATCTTTTTATTATACATACATGCTTTTTGCCGTTTTAAAAAAATGCAGATGTTTTTTCTACTTCCCAAATGATCTTTTACCAAATGTAAACGCCATTTCATCAAGTCTATATGGGAAATCTAGATTGCCGCAACGATAAGTTGCCAAAACACAAGTTTCAGAAAATGACAATAACAGAAAGAGAGTAAGAAGGAAGGAGAGCAACCAGTTAACCTGAAGAATAGGTAGGATAAGTAGACAAATCTTGGTTTTTCTTCAAAAACATTTCCCTTTTTCTTCTTCATTTCTTTCTTATCGAAGGTGTTTTCCTTTTCATTTTCCTTCTTGATTTTGGATCGCTATTGAATATTTTTTTTGCCTAGTGATCATAATGGCCTTCATTATTATTTAGTTTTTTTTCTTTTCTATTTTCTCTGTAATTTATTGACGTAAAATGGATAGGGGAAGGAAAATTTTAAGCAACATAGGGAGCTATCTAAGACTTTGTTTCATAAAAATGATGTAATAGCTAAAAAAAAGCAGTAACATGGGTGAAAAAGCATTTCATGTAGAAAAAAGGTGTTGAGAGAATATAAAAAAGCTTCAAGTGATTCATTTGTGGGCAAATAACACTTTCAGTTCTAAAACTTTCAATGTTTTACCAAATCAATCCTAAAACTTATCTATTTTTCAATCAAGTCCTAATTCTCCTAAAACATATAGTATGTTAGTCGTAAAATGAACTGGTTCACAAAAGTATTTCAACTGGTAGAAAAGCAATACAGGAGTCACAAATGCAATTAATTGTAGATTGTGGTTAATATTTAGGCCCCTAAATATGAACCATAGACCCCCTAATTATGAACCACATACCTCTACTCGTGAATCGTAGGCTTAGTGGTTCACAATTAAAGGGTTTGTGGTTTGCAATCAGGGGGTTTATGATTCACGTTCACACCCCTGAATATGAACCACAGACTCCCTGGTTGTGAACCATATACTCCCTGCGAGTGAACCCAGACTTAGTGGTTCACAATTAGGGGGTCTGCGGCTCACAATCAGGAGAGTTTGCAGTTCACATTTAGGCCCCTAAATGTGAATCACAGATGTCACGAAGTGGGGTCTTAATGCCTCAAACTGCTTAACTTGTAGGCTCTTTGAGACTGTGATCTTACTTAGTTATTATTAGCTAACTATTACTTCTACGTAAATTAGAACAATTTATGTGTAACTAGTTTTTTAGCCTACCTTGCAAGAAGATATGCATGCATTTGTCCTAGCGATGCCAAACAAATAAGTAAGCCATTTATGTGTAGGCTCTTTGAGACTGTGATCTCACTTAGTTATTATTAGCTAACTATTACTTATACGTAAATTAGAACAATTTATGTGTAACTAGTTTTTTAGCCTACCTTGCAAGAAGATATGCACGCATTTGTCCTAGCGATGCCAAACAAATAAATAAGCCATTTAAGAAAACATCGCTCGAGCATTCTATTTGAAACATACTTAAAACGTGCCAAGACAATAAAATACTAGTTACTTCAACTTCAAGTAATAGTTTGTGTACACTTTAACACTAGCATGCACCCAAAAGTAACTCAATCGTTTAACACCACAATATATTCTACTAGAGGCAATGTCTTAGTACACAAGGTACTATATACATACGAGGCAAAATTTTTAACCAAGATTCATCACTTAAGCCCCACTTTTGAGCTATCAAGCTCTAAGTGTAAGCCTTTTCTTATCCTTGTGCACTACTTAGCCTATAAACTGTAAAGGCATAACATTTAATTAGTACAAAGCTTATCTTTCAAGTAACCTTAGAATCTCAAGAATTCAAGTAAATAAGTACCTGGAAAAAGGGAAACTTAGCCCACAATTATGCACTTAGTTTTTAGGCTTGACTTTAGAACCTGCAAAATGAATTGAAGGGAATGAGTACATGAATCTACTCAGTAAGGGTCCCTTAGGGTACCTGCAAAGAAGATAGCAAGTAAGCATGCAAATATGGCATATAAACAAACAAACAACAAACCAATAACCATCACAAACCAAAAACGTAATAGATATACAATGCATAAATGTATGATATGCAACATGCATATTTCTTGGGACTTCTTACACCTTAGGTACTTTATTCTTGCCATCAGCTCAAACGGCGAAGGTACTTGAGACATTGGCCCTCATATCCCAAATCTTTTACCTCCTTTAAGTCCCACTTATGAGTCTTAGAGTTCATCGTCACCTCTTTTCAAATCTTACCCATCTTTACCTTAACTTATTGTGCAAGGTAGCCATCTTATGTGGCCTAACTTGCCAAGCTCTTGGAGCTTAGCTTAAAGCTCCTTAATGGCTATTTTACCAAACCACAAAGTTTGGTTAGGATCCTTTTAGGTTTCCTTTTCATTTCCCAAAGGTCTAAGACCTCTCACTTGGGCCAATGAAGACTCTGAAACCCGCCTTAATCCCTATAATGCCTCCTTAGCAACTTACGCACTTTTACCCCCTTAGCCTTACCTTAACCACACCACTTAGCATTACCTTAACCACACCACTTAGCTACCATTTAAATAATGCATAATTCTTAACTTAGCAAATAAGTTTTAGACTCAAAATCTTTGTGGTTTGAGTTTTGCCCTGAATTTTCACGTACTTGAACTTCCATTTGTCTAGTTGTGATCTGGAAAGTTTGGTGATTTTATGAGCACATTTGGTATTTTTAGTGATGGTACTTATTATGTTATGCAACAACTATCTAGCATCCTGTTTCTGGAGTCCATTGTTTCTCCGGCACTCCTATAACTTAAGTTGTGTATTTAGCTGAGTTAAGACCATTATGTAGTGCATGTATGCATGTACATGTAGTGTATGTAAAATGAGACAAGTACGTGAACATTTGAGTAATGGTTTTGCTATGTAAGTGATATGGTGCAAAGCTGCTTAAGTATGAATAATAAGCTGCTTACTTGTAAATTCTATTTTAGCCACATATGGTTGTTAAATGCAAAAGAATGCTTTTCATATGTGTAATGGACATATATGGGGCTTTTCTCTTGTGAATGAAGTGTTTGCATACTTATGAAATTTTGTATGGGCAAAATGATCATAAAGTGGCCAAAATTTTGACTCTGTACTTAAAGTTATATCTCCCTCTGTAGAAAAAATCTTTGCATAAAATTTTTACCACACCTAGAGAACATCTAGAGGTTGAAATGAGATTTCTAAATTCTAAATTTGGAGCTCTGTAGCCAAAGATATGGCGTTGTAAAGTTGGCTAAGTTATCGTTTATTTGGTCAGAATTTTGTAACCAACATAAAAAATCCATAACTTGGTCCATAGGTGGGCTATTGATATAAAAAAAGTTCCTTGGTTTGCTCTAAGTCTCTACTTGATAATGGAGCAAAGAAAACAGGGGGTACATGGCTAGAATGATATAGTTTATTAGTGAAAGTTACAGGTGCAGTGGCTGGTCATTAGAACTTAACAAGATTGCAAAGTGTTTGGTAAAAACAGGGATACATGGCTAGAATGTTACAGTTTATTAGCGAAAGTTACAGGTGCAGTGGCTAATCACTAGAACTTAACAAGATTGCAAAATACGTGGTAGTCAAGATTAAGACTTTTGCTGGTGTTTTCCTTCTTTGCTACCATGATGTACATGAAATGTGAATATGTGTGTGATGGTTGGACCAATATGCATGTGTTTACATAGTGCCCAAGAAGGCCACTTGGTCATGCACACTAAGGGAGTGTTCTGATGGCCTACAGAACATTACCAATCTTGGAAGTCTAAATGCACAATTTTGGCACCATAATTGGACTACCCCGGAGTGGGTAACAGATAAGCTTTAAGAGCTTGGCAAGTAGGATCACATAAGATTGCTACCTTGCATAATAAGTTAAGGGTAAGACAAACAAGTTTTAAGAAGAGGTGATGACCTACTCTAGGACCCGTAAGTGGGACTTAAGGGAGGTAAAGGATTTGGGATACGAGGGCGAGTGTGTTAAGTGCCTCTTCCATTTGAGCTCACGACAAGAATAAGACACCTAAGGTATAAGAATTCCCAAAGAATGTGTGTGTGTTGCATATCATACATTCATCCATTGCATATTCTTATGTTATTGTCTTGTGTTTATTGTTGGTTGGTCATATGTTTGTTTGCGTTCTATATTTGCATGCTTACTTGCTATCTTCTTTGCAGGTACCCCAAGGGAGTCTTATTGAATACATTCATGTACTCACTCCTTTAAGTTTGTTGTGCAGGTTCTAACGTTGAGCCTAACAACTAAGTGGATAGTTGTGGGTTAAATTTACCTTTTTAACAGGTACTTATTCACTAGAATCCTTGAGATTCTAAGTTTTCTTGTGAATTAAGCTTCATACTAACTAAGTGTTATGCCTTTACAGTTTAAAGGCTAAGTGGTGCACAAGGATAAAAAAGAGGCTTGCACATGGAGCTTGTTAGCTCAAAGGTGGGGCTCAAGTAAAGGATCTTAGTTAAGGATCTTAGTTAAAGATTTTGTCTTGTGTTTATATAGTACCTTGTGTACAAAGATATTGCCTCTATTGGGATTCATTGTGGTATTAAACCATTGTGTTACTTTTGAGTGCCTACTAATGTTATAGAGTGTGCACAAACTGTTAATTGAAGTTGAAGTAAATAGTATTTCATTGTCTTAACGTGGTTTAAGTACTTTTTAAATACAATGCCCGAGTGATGATTTCTTAAATGGTTTGCTTAATTGTTTGCATTGCCAGGACAAATGCATGCATATCTTCTGGTAAGATAGGCTAAGAAACTAGTTGCACATAAACTCTTTTAATTTACCTACAAGTAATGGTTAGCCAATAGTAGCTAAGTGTGATCACGGTTTCAAAGGGCCTGTAAGTTAAGCGATTTGGGGCACTAGAACCCTGTTCCATGACAAGGTTGATCGAGTGATAGAAAAATTTAGTGACTTTTAGCAGCAGTGACCAATTCCTATGGGTTTGCCACTAATTTTTTTTTTCCACTAACAAATCATGGATAGGATTAATTACAAATTTGGTCCCTAGATTGTGTTTGTTATGTTGGGCTTTAAATATCAACTTCGCATATCTAAAAGTTTATTTTTTCATTGTAAACATTTTTTTAACACCCTTAAAGCCTTTTATTAGTATACAAACGCTTGTTTCAAATTATAAGTGCTTTTCCTACATAATATACATCTGTTGATGCTTTAAGCCAAAATTAAAACTTTTTTCACATGTTCTGATAATAGCATTTTTCAGGCACTAAAAATGCAACTCCATCCACTTTATCACTTTTTATATCACCTTCTTCAAAAAAATTTCACCGCTTTTTATATTTTCGTCAATGCAAAAGTTTATGTCATCTTTGAACGACTTGGTCAAACTCAAATACGATTTAGTAATCACAAAAGCGTTTTGGTAATTCGAAAAGCAAAATGGACCTAACAAAAGCTTTTTGACCAACCGCTTTTTTAAAAACTCTCCTCCCCTAACTCTTACAAAATTTAGTAAAAAGATTAAAACAAGAACACAATTGACCTGTAATACTCCACACACATTTGCCCGTGTTGAAAGAAAAAATGTTGGGCTTCTAATTGATGAACAAGCTATTGTAACTTGTATTCCCCTTCTACACTAAAGTGATCAACGTTGAAGGAACTAATTTATGAAAGAAAAATTGTAGGGCTTTTAGACACTACTAACATTTCCCCCTGAATGTATTTGCATTAACTCAGTTTACCAACCATTCTACTTACATTTACTCCTTCAACCCTTATTCCATTACTCCTCTCTAGTAAACCCTATATGTTTACATTAACTCTTAATGTTTACATTACCTATCATATTTTGCCTTAACTATGAAATATTTTTTCCCTTCCCACATCAATTTACTTTGTTTATAGTAGTATTCTTGTTCATTGATTTCTTCTTTTCATCATCTTTCTCTTCAATGCCATTGATTATCCTCCAACAAAAAAAATTTGTAATATATCCTTTTTCTCCTCTTTGTCTTCAATGCCATTGATTTTATTTATTTCACAAACATTTCAAGTAACATTTGACAAAAAATGTTAATAAATTATTTAACAAAATATCACTATAATTGTTACTTAGTTTCTATTTTTTACATTTTGTTTATGATCATATTCTTTATTTTAACGTTTTTCTCCTAGCCCTACAACCATCCAAATCAGTTACAGGTAAGTTATTATCCTTTTACTTTTATTTTATTTTTGTCCTTTTCTGCTTAACTTCTGCGATAAGTTGCCGCAGCGGCATTATAGAAAGGCCCAGTCTATATTCTTTTCCTAAGGACATAATCAATCACTTTTCTGATATTTAAATGCATGTTCATCCACCGTATCATTTTTTTCTCATGTTATTTGCATCTTTAAAACTGTAAAAATTCATGTCAACTTTGCACAACTTAGTCAAATATAAAGATGATTTAGTTCCACAAAGAGTGATTTCACTTTGGAAAAAATGATTACTTGCCAACAAGAGCATTTCTATTTAACACTTTTTAAAACTATTTTCCTCTAACTTCTCAAAATTAAGAACATATCAAATTCAAGAAGAACACCACTGATCTGAATAAATCTCAAACCTTCACACTTGATCTCTCAAGCATCACTTCAACTTGTGTGAAAATTGCATATTCTCCTTTATGTATAGGAACAAATTGATGAACATTATAGAAAACTTAAACCTTTCAAAACACTACTAATTTTTTTCATTACCCATCTACCTTTACTTGCATTTACTTTACTTTCACCAACAAATTTACTTAACACTAATACACCAACTCATTTCTCATCTTCACATTAATTCGCACATCTATTTCTTCCTTCCAACAACTTTTTGTCTTAATTGTGTTAGTTGAGTTCTTCTGTTTCTTCTCTTTGTCTTCAATGTCAATAATTTCATTTTTTTCAAAGATATTTTAAATAACATTTAACAGAAAGTATTAATAAATCATTTAATAACATATCATAATAATTGCTATTTATTTCTTTTTTTTTTTATGATTTCTTTGTCTCCATATTCTTCAATTTATCTATTATTTGCCAATCTTATAACCATCCAAGCTAGTTAGCTAGTTGTTCCCCTATTTGCATTTTTTTCCCTTTTTTTTTGTCATTTCCTGGATCTTATGCTGTGGCAACTTAGCGTTATTTCCCACATATTACAGAGATATTGGAATAGAAACCAATACTCAATTTGAAGAGACTAAAACTATGATTCTAACACAGATTTAAGCCCAAAAGGGTATTTGAGTTCTACTAACCCAAAAAAGCCATGGCCGTGCAAGGCTGTGGTGTCTCAAGATGAGAAGCAAGTGATTGAAATAAAATAAATGATATGGGCTGGATAAACCTGAAATCCAGTCCAAGCCATTCCTACTGGGTTGTGATAGCTTGGGTAAAAATGGATTATGGTTCATAAGTTGGTTCCAACAACTAGGAAAATCATTAGGTTTTGGGTTGACGTTGGTTCCAACTGAAACCAAACCCGATGTGGAATCAGACTTGAGGTATATGTAGAAATATATCATAAAATTTAAGATATTACTAAATTGCTCATATATTTATGTATAGACATGTATATTTTAAACATATATTTAAACATGTATACTAAAAATTAGTATGATAGTACTAAATTGCTATATACTAAGTACATGCACATTTAAACATGGATTAAGTTGTGTATTATGTTGAATATTTGTTAAACTAGTGCAATTTTATGGGTTAACTATGAAATGTACTACTATAAATTAGTGAAAGGACCAAATTTACCATCAAACTTTAAAAAGTACCAAATTTACAACTGAACTTTATATTCGAGACCAAATTTACTGTCAACGTTACTTGACCGTCAAATGAAGGGGAAAATGATAATTTTGGTCCTTAGTTCTTCATGTCTTTTTGTTAGTAATCAAACGTTTCCCATTTTGATGATCATGTCATCTTCTTCACCCATATGATGAACAGTTGGTTGTCCATTAGCATCAAGTGGGGCAAACTCGACCTAACATTACATTCTTGATAATGAACCATTCTCTGAAGGCTCATCATTAGACAAGACCTGCTATTCCAGTTTGAATCTGCAACTCGAGAGATTGGTACAATCTTCCTCACATGATTCTATGGAAACTCGCTGAAAAATGTTTTCTAGGGAATCGGCTCTGCATCACTGCTGTCAACAAAAGCTAAAAGATTATGGTTATTTCCCTTATAATTGTCTCTTTTTTCTACAAACCATTTGCAGGAAGAATCATAAAGACCATCTAATTTCGTTTTGAATTTTGGAATAGGGGCAACAACATTCTCTTATACTCCTGAAATTCTACGATTTTGATTCAGGGGAAGGGTCTGATGTAGAAATTAGTTAAAAGTGTTGTCTTCACCATGAACCATCTTTATCTCGAATTATAGATACTCCCATCTCGTCCAACAACTTCAAATTTCAATATTCTAAAGAAGATGGTATTATCATTATATGAGCAAAGTTAAGGTGCTAGTATGAGAAACATAAAGATTCAAGGACCAATAGTTTTACTTTCCTCCTTTAATCTGACAATCATTTAACTAATGAGTAACATTAGTGATAAATTTGGTCTCAAAGATATCGTTCAATAACAAATTTGATACTTTTGAAAGTTTGATGGTAAATTTGGTCTGTTGACTAGTTTAAAGTGGAAAAATTGATACTTAATCCCAATTTTATTGGACTATGAAGTTGTTTATTGTTATATCTATATGATAGAAACTGAAATTAGAATGAAAAAAACTAGACTCATGGTTCCAGTTCTATTTGGTTCTCTATTCTCGGGTTGGGTAGGGATTTTTGAAAACCATCACCATTTTGAATTGGTAAAATCAAACAACCTCACCCATACTCAGCCCTAAATTCAATGAAAAACAATTAATAATTCAAAATACTAGTAGTATAAAGCATTATTGTTTATAAAGTTATCTTGATACATAAACATCTAGATCATCCAAAAGATCCAAACCCTGATTCTTAAGCAAACTTGTAATTTGTAGGTCATGGGAATATAATCCAAGGGGAAATAACTTTAAGTCTTAGTATTATTTAGATTTTGTCAAATTAGTCCTAAAATGTCTTATTTGACAAATAAGGCCTTCAACTTAAAAATCATTGACTCTGCCCATCCTAAATGTTAATGCGTTTTGCCAGGTTTGTCCTAAAACATTTGTTTCTGACAGAAGATCCCTCCTAAAACTTTTCATATGCCGAACAGCTTTTAAAATCTAGCACCATTTTCTATATGACTAAACTAATACTTTTTACCTAAAATTCTATCAAAGTTTAAGGATTGCTTTGTAATATCTTAAAAAATATGGATTGAAATTTTAAAAATTCTGAGAACTAAGTTTTAATTTGAAAAAATTAGGAGCTATATTGTTAGAATCCAAATTTGTGAATGAAGGAATATAGATCTTAATGAAATGGGCATAGCTATGTGATTAAAATACTAAAACCTAATTTAACTAGCTCCACTATATTATTGGGGGATAAGTAAAAAAATCTCCTCCAACAAAGTAGTTCAAATCAAAGCACTATTAATGTAAGGAAGAATGTTCATCTTGATTTGTGGAACTTCAAATTATTGGAGTCATATCCTTATCTAATGAATTCCTTCATTCCAAAGTGTAGGAATAACAATAGAGTCCCCATTGTTTTTACAAATTAAAATATGGCCCATGTAATTATTTGGAAATTTTTTAATTTTTTGAAAAAATTACAAAGTGACAACTAAAATTTGATTAAATTTTCAAACAAGTCACTAAAATTCTGGAAATGTAGTTTAGTTAACTGAGGTATTAACATTAAGTGGCACAACATCATTTTTCCATAGAAACAAAAATTGTAAGACTGGCTTGATAAAATACAAAATGTTTAAAAGATTTTTAAAAAAAAACTAAAATGATGGTTCAAGTGGAGGGTGGATGGCGCCCCTCATAAGGAGGAGAGATCAGAGTAATGGCGCTAACAGGCCAGGAGCTGATGGCAGATAGCAAGGAGAGAAGCCCGACTATAGGTTTGTAGGGCTCGACAATAAGTTTCCAACTTTACATTTAGCAGAACAAGGCAAGGTGAACCAAACAAAGCTGATAGTAGATAACAGACAGGATTCAAATAAAGATGGTACAGTGATGGGAAAAAACCGAGAATTGGAGATTCTAAACTTGAAGGCAGTAATGGAATAGGAAAATATGCCATATGAAGCACACGAGCAGTATCATTGGACAAATTAAATTTAAGGGCCAAGGTATAATGAGGTTGTTGCCCATAATAGACATACAGAAAATGGGTTGCAATTGCATTTGGTTGAAGGTTTGGATGAGGAGGAATCGATTATTTTGGAGGAAGATGATCTGAAGTAGGCTATGAACATTGGGAGAAAGCTTTGGTTGGATACTTGCTAGGTGCTGTTGTTGGATTTAAAGCCATGGAGGACTATGTTAAAGGAAGAACATGGTTACGAAACTAGTAGTGGCTATGCATAAGTATGGCTGGTTTACTTTTAATTTTAGGATGTTGAGAATTGGGATAGGGTGTTATGGTTAGGACCATGGCTTATCTCTGAACATCCCTTAGTTCTCAAGGTATAGGACCCTAAATTTTAATTTTGAAAAGGAATATATGAATAAAGTGCCCATTTGGGCTTAATTTAAGCGTGGAATGCATATGTAGGGAACAAAATCTTTAAACAAGATGGTGAGTAAGATATATAGACCCACTTATGCCGATAAACTCATAACTTTCATAGAGAGAATTTTGTATGCTTAGGTATTAGTTAAAATTACAGGTTAAACATCCATACAAGGAGAATGTAGAGGTTATGAATGAATGGTTGCCAAAGTTTTGCAAAAAATGTGAGAAGTTAAGGCATAACACTGATTATTGCAAACGAAGGATGAAACAAATTTAGGTTCCAAAACAACAACAAGAGAAACCAAAAAAGAAAAGGAGTGATGAAAAATTGAATGGGGTCCTAGAATTAAAAAGTGGTGTAAGTGTTAGTCCTAAGTATCAAGAAAGGAAGTTGCCAGTTGTACTTGTCTTGCAAAACTAGTTTAAGGCTTTGGTAGGGAACAAGCAAAATGATGAAAATGAAAAAGGCTACTAAGAGGCTTTTAGTTGCTTAAAGAAAAGAATAGGCAGACAAGCAAAGGAAGTTCAAGATTCTAAACCCCTTGATCAATGAAGTTTGTAGCTTGGAATATAAGGGGGTGAAATGACTTCCTTAAAAGAAAGGTTGTTAATTTTATTAGGAAAAAAATATTAAGTTGCTTGGCATAATGGAGAACAGAATAAAGGAGAAAAATGTGGCTGATTTCCATCGCAAAGTTTAATATACTTTCAAATCCCAAGAAACATCATAATTGAAGAATCTTGGTTTTCTACAACTCGAGTTGTATGAGGTGATAGTGGAATCAATGATAGCGCTGTCTAGTCATGCTAGTGTTTATAGTTTACGTTGCAATATTGTTTTTTACATAACATTCATTTATGGTTCTAATTCTAAAGAGTACCGCAAAGCCTTATGGTAGGAATTCCTTCTGATAGTGGCCAACATGAATGAGAAATGGATTCTGCTTAATGACTTTAATGCAATTAGATTGGCAAATGAAAGAAAGCGTATTGTGGCAGTCTTTAATAAAGATATTAAAGACAAAAATAAGTGTTTTAAGGAGGCGAGTATCAGTGATCTCTTGTTTAGAGAATGTCACTATACCTGGAACAATAACCAATATAGACCAGATGAGGTGTGGTCAAAGATCAATAGAGTAGTCGACAATGAACATTGGATGATGAAGCTCCACTACATATATGTTTTCTTCCATCCTACAGGAATTTTGACCATTTTTCGATGTTAGTGACATGAGAGGCAATACACAATAATAAAAGACCTTCATTCCAGTTTCAGAACTTCTGGGTTCAATGATGTCAATTTTGATTGTTTAATTCATGATGGGCGGGCTCTGAGAGTTGACAACAATACAATGTTCAATGTTGTGAGTAGGCCAAAAGCCTTAAGCTCCTGATTGAAAAATTTGAATGATAACAAATACAGTAATATTGAGAAAAGGGTGGAAGATGCAAAAAACAGACTTTTGGGGATTCATGATCAACTCATGCACAACCCGAATGATGTGGTGGGCTAGCTAGAAGAAAAGGGTGCAAAGTTAATGTTCTCTAATCTGCTAAAGGTTGAGCAATATTTCCTTAAACAAAAAGCTCATATCAAGTGGTTGTAGGAGGCAAATGAAAATATGAGATTTTTCATGACATGATCCAGCATAAGCAATGGAAGAGGAGTATCTTCACCTTAAAAAGGTTAAATGGCAGTGACATCAAAAGTCAAGAATTAATTAAAGAAGATTTTTTATTTTTTTATACTAACCTCCCTGGAACTAGGCACCCCACAAAGAAACTAAATCCGTAGTTTCTGCAGATGGGTCCTCAATTAAATGATCAACACCATAGGAGACTATTGTAACCTGTTTCTGAATTATAGATTAAATGGGCATTGTGGTCTATCAAAGATACAAAGGCACCAAGTCTTGATAGTAACACCTCCTATTTTTTCAAAAAAAGCTTAAGGGATTATTAAAAATGACATAGTTGGAGTTGTTTAGGATTTCTTTCAATGAGGAAAGATGTTGAAGCAACTAAATACTCTTATGATGTATCTAGTCCTGAAGAATGAAAAACCACAAGCAGTGAAGGAATTTCACCCGATCTCCTATTGTTCGTTTCTATATAAAATTATTTCAAAGGTGCTGGCAGCAAGGACGAGTGAGGTTTTAGATGTTTTTGTGAACAAGATGCATGCAACTTTTGGGGAAGGTCACTTTATTCAAGATAATATATTATTGGTTTTTGAGTTCTTAAAACACTACTTGAGAAGCTATATTTCACTGAGGTCCATGGTCAAAGTTGATATAATGAAGGCCTATGATTCTATCTTCTAGGAGTTCCTCCTATGATTCTATCTTCTAAGAGTTCCTCTAGAAGTTATTATATAAGATAGGGTTTCTTGATCAGTTTGTTAAACTCATAATAGAGTGTGTTTCTACCCATATTACTTCTTTCTGATCAATGGTGAAGTGCATGGGTTCTTAAAAAGGATGCAAGACTTGCATCAAAGTAATCCCATCTCCCCATACCTCTTTGACTTGTGCATAAAATATTTTGCAAGGAGTTTGTTGAGCCTTAGGAATGAGACACTGTTTGGTTTTCATCCTAAGTACAAATGCCACCACAATGTCAACCTAAGCTTCACAGACAATTTGATTCTCCTGTGTAGGGCAGATGTGCGGTTTTGAATATTATGAAAAAGAAGTTAATTAAGTTAAATGAAATTTTAGGTTTCACTTTGAGTGAAGAGAAGTCAGAGGTTATCTTTAAAGGGACCCATCCACACTTGAAGAAATCGATGTTAAAGTCCATGGGCTTTCGAGAAGAAAGCCTACCAATGAAGTACTTAAGCATTCCGATTTCTTCTACTTCCTTTCAAGTGAGGGAATTTGAGCCACTATTCACCGAAATTCAAAAGAAAGTCTTAAGCAAGGCAAAAAAAGCATTTATCATATGGTGGAAGAATTCAACTAATTCAAGTAATGTTGTAATCCGTCTGAGTATATTCAACTTCTATTTTTTTGATTCCTGCAAAAGTAATAAATGCCATTAATAAGATATGTAGGAACTTTCTATAGAATGAAGTGGCTCAAGGCAGTAAGAAGGCACTAATAGCTTGGGCAAAAATTACTCGCCTGAAAGAAGAATGTGGAGTTAACCCGCCCGACCTACTAGTATGGAATTATTGTTTACTCTTAAAGTTACTTTGGGGATGTTCACTTGAAAGTAAGCTGTTTGTGGGTGGCTTGGATCCATTCTTATGATATAAAGAATGCAGCTTTATGGAACTTGAAACCTGGTTCTATTGTTTTAAGGGTATAGTGTGACATCTAGAAAACAAAAAATTGGTTGAAGGAGAAATATCCCAGGAGGAATAAGGTGGAGATCATCCTTTAGAGTCAAAATTGGTATTCTTTTATCTGTCAAAGAGACAAGAAAGTTGCCTGGTATAGGACAATTTAGAACAGGCTTTCTATTCTAAAGCATAATGCTATAGCATGGATGTTGCAATTATGTGGCTTGTCTACCAAAGAAAGGTTATGTCAATAGGGCATTCAAGGAGTAAACAAATGTTACTTATATCAAAAAAGTCTTAAGACATTCAATCACCTATTCTTCAAAATTGAATTCTCTTATCAAGTGCAGGGAAAATTGTTAATATGGCTGGGACTTTGCTGGAGACTGCTTGGGTGGCATGATGAGGTCATTTGGTTCAAAAATAGAATGAAAGAGAAATCGATGGTTTACTAAATAAGCCGCGCAGCATTGGTAGCTTCTGTCTATCATCTTTGGCATGAAAAAATAATAGAATGTTTCGAAATAGTGAAGAGATGGTAGAACGAGTAGTGGCATAGGTTAAATTTGATACTTCTACTTGAGTGTGTTGTTATGAATGTGATAAATCGCCATGGTGGAGGTCCATGAAGTGAACTTAGTCTTTATTTTATGCTCTTATTATACAAACTTGTTCATTAATATAAATTCATTATTATCCAAAAAATAAAAAATGTTTAAAACTAATCGAACTAATGATTTTGAATTTTCAGATTTAATTAAAAATTGGCTTAAATACCCCACCGGTCCCTTAACTTTATCAACTTACATGAGTTGGTCCCTTAACTAGAAATCATTCCTTGTTAGCCCTGAAAGTTGGCAAAACATGTTACGTTAGTCCCTAGGGCAAGTTAAAACAACACATGTTGTCAAATACAATAATGACGTCACTTTCCCTTATTTGCTTTTTACCCAAGGTCATGTACTTGTGTGCGGCAGGAAGGTTAGATGGTGTCCCGCATGTTTTCTTCTCAATTGAGTAAGGGATGAATTGATCAGTGGGTAGGCTAGAGAAAAGAGACGAAAATGTTCAAACAGTGTAGAATTCAGAAGAACAGAAAGGGGACCAGTGGAAACAACATCTATTACTTTTCATGCGAAAAGCAAGATTTGGACTAGTGTAATGTAAAATGTTTTTTTTTTGTTTGCTTGGGGCTGGTTTGTTCTGCATAAGGGACAAACTGAAAAGTTATATTATTATTTGGTAGAGGGGTTGTTGTATAAATAAATGTTTGCCTTGAATATATGTTGCTTTAAGGAACAAATGGTTATGGCCATAATATTTCAAGGGTGGGCAATATGGGTGTTGGTATAGTTTACATATATATATATATATATATATATATATATATATATATATATATATATATATATATATATATATATATATATATATATAACTAAGATACTTATTTTCATCTTTAAAAAATTTATAAGTCTTATGCCCAATTTTGTATTGCAGTTTGAAAATCTTAATGGTGGAACTTACATTGTTGATTCATCATGGTGGAAGGTTTATTGGTGAAGAGAAGAGTAAATATGTCGATTATAATATATGGAGCTATAGGTTCGATAAAGATATGATTTCTTTTTGGTGTGTGAAAGAAGAGTTGAAGAAAATAGGTTATTGTGGTATTGATATGAAGACAATTTATTATAAGAAACATGGGGAAGCTAGTGATGATGGGCTAGGTATATTATATGATGACACATCAACAATGGAAATGATAGGTAATGCTGATAAGGAAGGTAAAATTTTTATATATATTGAGCATGATAAGGAAGGTAGTGCTGATAATGAGGGGCCCTATGAAAAATAATGAGGGGGCCATTGTGGTGTTCCGACATGAAAAATTTAGAAGTAGGGGATGCTATGCCATGGTCACACGCTGATATTGATAAATATTTTGAGCAAGTGGTTGCAGAACTAGACGCACAAAGTGGAAAGCATATTGAAGAACAAGATACAACTGATCATTTCTAAGAAAATGAAGTTGTTGGTTTGGAACAAGATAAAGCTGGTGGTAGCGAACAGGATACAGCAGCTAATGGTATTGAATCTAACAGTGAAGATGAAAATGAGGACGATGGTGTTGATTTAGAGGAAAAACGTGATATGGAGTTAAGTAGACTTGACCTTGCTTTACAATCTAATGAAGATGAAGAATTTTTAGATGCAATAAATGGATTAAAAAAGTACTATCAAAAAGGTTTCATAGAGCATTCTTCTCTTGCACGGATTGATCGATATGAAGCAGGATAGGGGCAGGGGATAAACAATAAGACATGTAGTGGAAAAACTGAAGGTGACAATGAATATGACAGTGAATATCTTGCTGATTCTGATCCCGAAAGTTCTGCAAGTGAAAGTGATGGTGAGGGTGGAAAGGTTATTGTGAGAAAAAAGAAAAAGTGGCCAAGGAATGATGAGGAAGCAAAGGTTTGTCACATTGAGCTTGGTATGGTTTTCAAGAATCACTGTTAATTTAGATGAGCTTTGGTCAAGTTTGTGATCTAGCCCGACGAGACTTTGCTTATGTGAAGAATGATAAAACAAGAATAAGAGCAAAATGCGAAACTAATGGTTGTCCATGGTTGATATTTGTGTCTATTGAAAGAAAAAAAAATATTTTCAAGTGAAAGGATTTACAGAACAACACACTTGTTATGCAAACCATAACATTAGTCGGGCAACTTCTATTTGGATGGCTGATGAATATAAAGAGCTTATTTCTAGTCATCCAGAGATTAAGTCCAGCTACATAAAGCATCACATCAGTACTGATTTTGGTTTAGAGTTCTCTGTCAACCAATGCAAGAGAACTAAGGTGAGGATTATGAACAAGTTAGAGAGAAATGTGAAAGAAGAATATGCCAAATTGGGAAACTATGCAAATGCTCTTAGACTTGCTAACCCAATGAGCACTGTAGCAATTAAAGTGATAAATAAGAGTGTTGGATGTACACCATTTTTTAGGGAATGTATGTGTGTTTAGCAGTAGTGAAAAACGGTTTTCTTGAAGGGTGTAGGCCTTTTGTTGGCCTTGATGGCTACTTTCTAAAAGGTGTTGTGAAAGGTCAATTGTTCACAGCAGCTGGGAAAAATGGAAGTAACCAGATGTACCTTTTGGCATAGGTTGTTGTTGAAGTGGAGTGCTGGGATTCATGGATGTGATTTCTACAGAAGTTGAGAAGTGATCTTGAGATTAGTAATGGCAAAACTTGGACATTTATGTCTGATCAGCAAAAGGTATGTACCTACCTTTATATTCAAATTTTTTATATTAGTTTGATTTATTGTTTCCTGTATAAAGCATTAAATTAATTCATTTGTTGTATGTTATTATTTGTAGAGACTTATAAATGCTATTCAAGAGATTTTTCCACAGGTAGAGCACAGATTTTATGCTAGACATATATATGCTAACCGGTATCCTAGGTTCAAAGGTGATAAACTGATGGCTACATTTTATGCATGTGCTAAGGTAACAAATAAAGCAGCTTTTAAGCGTAATCATGAAGAGTTAAAAAAGTTAAAAAAGGGTGCAATTGCAGCTATAACTAGAATTGATCCTCGGTCATTGTGCAAAGTTTATTTCAGCACCACGTCTAAATGTGATTCAGTTGACAACAATTGTTGTGAAGCCTTTAACTTTGTGCTTATTAGTGTCAGGAGTAAGCCTATAATTTCCATGTTGGAGGAGATTAGCACTTGTGTCATGGATAAACATCTAAAAAAGTGACTTTTTTGTAGTAAGTGGCACAAAGGATATAACAAAAGAATTCTGGACAAGCTACACAAAAACACTGATGAAAGTTTTAGGTGACGGTGTAGAAGTAATGAAAATGATGGGTTTGAGGTAATCTGTGGTCGGGCTCAATTTGCTATTCATCTAAACTTGAATTGTTGTGAATGCAGAGGCTGGCGACTATCGGGCATCCCATGTATTCATGCTTCTCGAACATTATTGTTCAATGGTCATAATCCTGAGGACTATCTTGCTCATTGGTATAAGACAAACATGTTCATGAAAGCATATACCTATTCAGTAAGCGTAATGTCAGGTGAGGATATGTGGGAGCAAACTGGTTTTGGTACAATTGAGCCCTCATCTATAAGAAAAATGCCCGGAAGACCTAAAAAAAAGCATCAGGTCAAAAAATAAGCCAAAGAAGATAGGAAACAAGTTAACGAAAGAAAGAAGGAAAATGACTTACAGCACTTGTAAGCAAGTAAGACATAATAAGAAAGGATGTAATGTTGTTACTACAAGTAACTTTCAGGTTTGCTTCACATTTTTTTGGTTTAGAGCATTTTTATTTAACATCTGCATTGGTAAAATTGATGTACAAATATGCTTTACGTACAAGAGCATAATCAGATGAGAGAAAATGAAGTTGGGATTCCAATGGACTATGTCCATTCATTCTCAATAGTCAGCTACTTCCAATGTTCGAATTGGAGTAGTAATTTGCATATTAATATGCCATGAAAAATGGTCATTTGTTTATGAAATGCTCATTTGTCAAAATTTGTTTTTGATATGCTAGTCAAAATGGTCATTTTTTCATGATATGCTCATTTTGTTTATGATATTCTCTACCTTTTCTTCCTATAGCTTGGAGGACACAAACAGGTTTTGACCAACTCAAAATCAACTGCAACCATAAGTGGCAGTGCCAGAACTGATAACAGAGGTATGGGTACGGGCAGGGGACATATCAACCAAATAAAAAGGCCTCACGGAATAAGAGTTCACATAAATTCAATCACAGGTTGGGAAACTTTAGATGTAAGAGTCTATTTAACTTTAGATGCCTGAGTTGGAATTAAAATTAATCCCTACGAAATCTAATCTCTCATCATTCCCTAGTAGAGTGCTTGTGTTTGGATTCATAATAGAAGTATATCATTCTTAGTGTGCAAGTCTTTCTTAATTAAGTTCGTGTGCAAGTCTGAGCATATATGTAGTTCGTTTCAAGACTTAATAAAGGTAAGTGCATATGTAGTTTGCTTCCATCCATTCACTACCAAGAATATTGCAGGAGCTGCTAAATGAGTCTAGTAGAGTGCTTGTGCTTGGATTTTCCTTTTTACGATGCTTTGTTTTATCTGCAAGTTTATGGGAATGATGAGAAATTAGGTTTCGTAGGGATTCTTTTTTTAATACACTAATATTTTTCAGTCTTTTTTCTTCCATGGGAACACAAGAACTTTACCTCATATATTTTGATTTTCAGCCTGGTTTGCCTTTAGAGAGAAGGCTTTGAGTTGCTGGCAGTTGCTTCATTCCAAATAATTTTGATAGGTTTTGGATACCATATAGGCAAAGCCTGCTAATTCTACCAAATCAGGTGCCTGTTGGAACTGCTACTGATTCTGCAAAATCAGCTACATAGGAATAATTCTCTTGAACAGCAGCTGTAATTATGTTCAAACTTTCATTTTGGAACTTTCATCAGCTTCTATTTTGTTTCAAAGCCAGCATAGAATATGGTTTATTAAATTGGAAACAAACTACCATTTATCGACAACAAACATTGTTCCTTCTTGTTTACTAATTCTGCACATATACCATTATACTTTTCATCTAGAAAATCATAAACCAGAAAATTATGACATCAACTGTAAACTAAAACTGAACAATTTGTATTGGTAAACCAAAAACCACTTTCGGCTACTTCATCACAACCAAAAAGGGTTGTCCCTCAAAATACATTTAGTTCAGCAATTGCATATGGCATTTGCCAACCCTAAACCTTAAAAGAAAGTAAATTACAACCAAGAAAATGACTATCAATATCACTACAACAACTACAAACACTTTGCAACAATGATCATTTCTATTTGCAGCCTTCTTCTCATATAGGCTTCTAACTATAGCAGCAAGCTCATTCTTAGATGCACATTTACCATGGCCTTGATAGTCTCCCAACTGGTTCCTCAAATGTCCAATCTAAGCTTTCTTCATCGCTAACTTCTCTTGCATTTGGTTAATCATAGCAAGTTTCCTCTCAAGTTCCAATTCCTTTCTTTCCTCTTTGTCACAAATTTATTTAATAACTACCTTTGCACGATCACATAACTCATCATCAATCTAGTGCAAATGTTGACATCCTTTCTTTTTCTTTATCTCTGTCACATGCTGCACAACAAAATGTACAATATCTCATTAACAGTTCTATGTTCAATCCACTGCAAACAACCTCATCAATTCTATGTTCAAATCAATACATTTCACAAAACACTAACATTGTTGAAACCAATACAATCGAACACAGAGCAACACATAACACGGAGCAAACTAGGAACTATGGAACACACAATCGATGAGGAAAACCTGCAACATTGGACAGCAATCGAAAAAAAGCAACTTGCAAAATCGAACACACAATCTTTCCAACAGTGCCATGCAACATAGAGCAATAGGGCAACACACAACATAAAGCATGGACTACTTAACCAAACCAAACAAACCTGCAAAATGTATAGCAATAGGGCAACACGCAACACAAAACAGGAACTACCAAATCGAAGCAAACGAACCTGCAAAATGTATTGCAGCAGAGCAACACGCAAAAGCCCAAAAACAGGACATTCATTACCGAAGAAACAAGACAAATCATAGACAAAGCAATACTTGGTAATTGGGGCAGCCATAGAACCTTTTCCCCGCATTGTCTGTCTCTTTCCAAGTAGTATAAACGCAAGCAACAAACCCACATAAACATAGGTGTCTTTCAATGATATCACGGTCCAATTTCATGTTCATTGGTGATCTCGAATTACCGGAGGAATTCGACACTGTGGGTAGCAAAGGAAATCAACCGATTTGGGATGATGAGTTTCTTCCAGACTCATTAAGCCTAAATCTCTAGAATTGTTCGAACAACCTGATTGAGGGACCAACTTGTTCGAGTTGGTTAAGTTAAGGGACCAGTGTGGTATTTAAGCCTTAAAATTTTGAAGGATTTAAAATGTAGTTTCCTCTTGTCGCAAACTATATCGGTGGTTGCTAGAGGTGGGCCGTGGGCCTGGTTGACCCGGCCCTAACCAGAACCGGACCAGAAGTTAACCTGGGTCCAACCCGGTCAAGCCCACTCCGGCTCGCCCCAGACAAAACCCGTAAAAATGTGGGCCAACTATGGGCCTGAGAGGAGGGGGAAATGCAAAACAACCTGCCCCAGACCAGAAAAACCTGTGAAGCCGCCTCGACCTGGACTGGATCAGATCGGCCCGCCTGGCGCCCAACGGCTCCTTCGGCAGCAACGACAACTTGCAACAAAATTTTTTAAAAAAGAGTTAATTACATAGCAAGCCCTCCAATGGTTTTTTGCTCCATTTTAGCCCAAAAAATTCCATTTTCATCCCTCCCAACAACTAAATTTCAAGGACTTTTTGGTCAAACTAATTTTTTTTCTTCCCCTATAAATACCAATGCCATTTTCACTCATTCCTCACACAATCACTCAATCTCTCTTCTTCATGTACTATATTCTCTCAAGTATTCTCCTTATTTTCTTAATCTCTTCCAAATTTCTTACTAATCTTTCCCTAATATCTTCATAATCCCCTCTTGATTTTGCATCAATCACTATTATTAGTTCTGAGGCATGGCTTCAAAAGGAAAGGGCAAGTTGATAGAGAGTTCATCTTCCCGCACCACTGGCCTCCGATTCTTGTTTCGTCGCCATTCTCGGCTCACCGATAAAGGCATCTCAATTCAAGAGTTGCACGACAATGATGCCGGAATCGATATGACGAATTATGATTTGGGTCTCGACGATCAATTATCCGATGATGAAGTGGAAGAGTTTGATGTGATGGCCTCTAGGAATCCGTCAACAGAACCGACGCCTACAAGTAGGGGTGTTCATCCAACCCGCTTAACCCGCGAAACCGCACACACCGAACCGAAACAAACCGTTATTATGCGGGTTATGGTACGGTTTGGGTTCTAAAAATTAAAAACCGATGTATATGTGGTGCGGTTTGGTTTTTAATTTTGAAACCCTGAAAAAACCGGACCGGACCGCACCCCTAATAACTTGATAGAAACTTAAGCCCATTAGCCCAGTAGCCCATCGGCCCATCCCAAATTTCTAGTCCAAAATGAAAAGCCCAGAATATTAAGTTAGGGTTTTTTACTTTCTTCCCTCCTGTTGACTGTTGTTGCCTATTGCCGACTTGCCGCACGACGCAAACTCGCGAAGTGCCCACTATGCCCAGCTGCCCTTCGCCCCTTCCATTCTCGGCCTCACATTTTGGAAATTTCAGCGTCCACAGTCCATACCTCTGCCGCACGCCCCACGACCTACATTGTACACCGCCATGCTCTTGCCCTCCATCTACTGACTCTGCTCTCTCAGTCGCGCGTTTGTCGTCTAGCCATATACTTTCTTAGTCGCAACCTCTCTCACTCGCAAGTCGCAACCTCATCTCTCTCGGCGTCTCATTTCTTTCTCTTGTAACAACTACAATTCTTAAGGTTCGTCTGTACAGGGTTCAATAACTGATTTTCTTTGGATACGTATTTGGATTACTATTTCGAAAACAACTTGAGGTTGCAATTGAATTGATGTTGTTTGATGCTATATTTTTCTAGCATGTAGAACAGACCAATTTGTTGTTTCATTCTAATTTGTTCTGTTTTCATTCCAATTTCTAGCATTAATGACTTATAGATGTCTTATTCTAATTTGTCTGTTTTCATTCTAGTTTGTTCATCAACAATGCATGGTGATAGTTAAGAAAATGAGAAATTTAGATGTTTGAGTTTTCCAGAATTGAAAATAATAATTGTATGGCAGTGGCAGATGAGCTTTCAATTTCAATGAATTAGCTTAATAGCACTGTTTGTCTATTTCAGTGTTTCTAGTTGTTGTTCGTTTTTTTTTTTTTTGTTTATTTGTTACTTATTGTTTTTAATTTTCAAATCATATTAAGCATTTAAGGTGAAGTCTCTTAGCTGTACTTATTAGGTTTCAACTTAATTCGTTCAATATCATAAGGAAAGCATATAAAAAAATAATGGAAGTAGCTTAAATTGTTTTACATGATAGAAAAGATAAACCGGTCAAACCAAACCGTACCAAACCGCATTTTATGCGGTTTGGTTTTCAATCGGAGTTTGTGATGAACGGTGCGGTTTGATTTTATATTATGTAAACCGGTCACATACACGGTGCGGTTTGGGTTTTGGGTGAAACCGATCGAACTCACACCGCGAACACCCCTACCTACAAGCCATGAACCTGCCGTGGAGGAAACTCAAACACAAGGTAAATCCACGAGACTAACTGCTTGGATTTGGGAGCATTATGAGCTCATACACGAAGGGGAGTTGAGGTACGGGAAATGCAAACACTGGGGGAAAAAATTGGTGCATAGAAAGAATTCTGGCATTGGAACGCTGAATCGGCATATTGAAAATCAACATCCTAACGTCCTCCCCAGTGCCGGGACTAGTTCTGGAGGACAAACACAACTTGGGTCAACAACCGGCACCGGTGGGCTAGGTATATTTCATTTTAACCAGCAATCTTGAAGAGAAGGTATAGTAAATTGGATGATATTTACCGAAAAACCTTTTTCACAAGCTGAAAAGGTTCACCTAGAATCTTGGATAAAATCACAATTAAATCTTGCATTTAGAAAAGTATCTAGGAAAACCACTAGGAACGAAAGCTTTAGACAATTTGAAGCCAAAAAATCCGATTTGCAAGTCTATTTTTCTGCTCTTGATCATTGTGTGGTATTTACTTCTAATATGTGGATATCACTTATAGGTCAATCATTCTATTGTGTTACTACTCATTAGATTGATTCTGATTGGATAATGCAAAAACTAATTTTTTCATTTAAGGTTATTGAAACAAATCATACTGGTTATCAAATATTTAATTGTATCTTAGAAACTTTACGTGATTATTTTTGCACTAATAAAGTCCTGTGCATTTCATTTGATAATGCTTCAAATAATGATGTTGTCGCTCGTCTTTTGAGTCAAAACTTAAAACCACCTCTCAATGATGCATTTTTTCACGTTAGATGCATCTGTCATAGTTTGAATATTTATGTGCAAAAGGGTTTAGAAATTCTCCAAAATGAGATTCTGCCTATTCGAAACTCATTGAAATATTTAATGTCCAGACCTGTTATTTTTCTTGAATTTAAAAGCTTTTATATTGAAAATCAAAGACCATTTTCTTGGAAACGGTTTAAATTTGATTGCCTAACTGGCTGGAACTCCACATATTTGATGTTGCAAGATGCATTCCCGTATATAAATTTGTTGTCACATTTCATGAATTTAAAAATAGGTTGTGAATTTCTTATGACTGAAGTTTAGGACAAATGTTCCAAAACCATTTATATGAGGCAACTGAATTTTTCTCTGGTGTTTACTATCCAACCATTTATCAAGTTTTGTTTTATTTAGTGAATATTACCTATGCTTTCCATTAGTTTAAAGATGATGTGTTATTAAAACTGACTATTGAAGTCATGCGGGCTAAGTGGCTTCAGTATTTTGAAAACATTTCACCCATCTTTTTAGTCGCTTCTTTACTTGACCCATATGTCAAATTAACGGGCACAACAACATTGCTTGAAGAAATTTTTCATACTTATTTAGAAATGTCTCATATAAATGTTTTGGCTATGTCTGCTACTGCTTTCGAGTACTTGCATTCTTTATACAAGTTATATTGTGAGTGACATTTGGATAAGGTAAGATCCGAAACTCCTCAAACCGAGCCTCCAAGGAGATCAATCTCCTCAAGATTCAATTCGGCCCTCCAAATACTCAAACGACCCCGACCGACGACATTGGGATTAGTTGATGTCGATGACTATCTCAACACATCGTTCGAGGCAAGCAACCTCGACATCTTGGAGTGGTGGAAACAAAAGAGATCAAGGTTTCTGATTTTGTCGATAATTGTACAAGAGATTCTTGCCGTTCCAGTGTCGACCGTCTCATCCGAGGCAGCGTTTAATGCCGGAAAACGGGTGATATCAAAAAAATGATCAAGATTGACACCTGACGTAGTAGAAGTATACATGTGCAATCGAGATTGAGGCATCGCAGCACTCCAGCAGCAAGACTAAAAGAGTTTCGATGAGGAGGTAATATCCAATACCGATACTTAAATTTTTTTTTCAATCATACATGCAGTTAGTATTTGATCTAATTATGCTATTCAGCATAGATCATAGGTTTCTATTATTCACCATTTCCAGAATGTTTTTACCATTTCAAAATGTAAGGCCCGTTCCAATTATTTGTAAGTGTCATTTGGCTTTTTAACTTAATAAAATTTATATTGGAAGTGATGTTTTTTCTTAAAAATATTTATAACATATATAATTAATTATGGTTCTAATTTTTTAAAAAAATAAAAAATAAAAAACAAACCTGCCCTACCCCGCCCCGGACC
This sequence comes from Aquilaria sinensis, assembly GCA_005392925.1. Taxonomy (NCBI): domain Eukaryota; kingdom Viridiplantae; phylum Streptophyta; class Magnoliopsida; order Malvales; family Thymelaeaceae; genus Aquilaria; species Aquilaria sinensis. The sequence goes on from SMDT01003074.1 coordinate 85,566, forward strand.
CGGCTCGGAACCCCCCCGCCTGCGCCCGAGCCGAGCCCGATTCTCATAACCCAAAACCAGAACTGACCGATCCCAGGTCGGGCTGAACTGGTTCCATCTCCATTGGTTGCTTTGCAAAAGGTGACACCCATTTGTTTTCTTCTGACCTCGATAAACGTTAGCTTCCAAAATATTTCAATGCCACAAAAGAATTATAAGTATTCCAAATCGCAGTCTTCGGAAAACGAATTATGGGAAGACTTCATTCTTTAATCATTTTTCGGAAACTTTTTTTTTACATATTACTTCTTTTTTTACCTATAGCTAATATTATTTCTAAATTAATGTTTTATTTATTGAATAATCACTTGAATTATATTTTTATAAAGTAATTTATTTTTCTAATATTTTCTTATTTAGCCTAAATTAAGAATATATGAATAGAAAACAATAAGCTTTTACAAAAAAGATATACATAGTTTTAGTTAATATGTAGAGAGCAAATAATGCCTACGTCTAAACATAATTATTAACATGTCTCTAGAAATAAGAGTAATTATTTATAATCACTTTTGAAAATCTAGCTCAACCCTTAACCATTTAAAACAAGCTTGGATATAAGCACAATGCCTGAGTTTTGTTTTTGTCGTCCGATATTCAAGTTATTGTACAAGCTTCTTTGTTTTTTTCCTCAGATAAATAAGTTAAATAAACAATCATCTCAAGGAAAAGGTAAATTGATTATTCTCTTATTTTCAGAATATACATCCTCTATCATAATATTTAAGGAGTCCACAATCACTTTTTTCCCAAATAAATTTGATTTTTTCTTTTTATTAACGGTTTTTAAGTTTAATTCAATATTTCAGATAATTACTAAAGTAATTCATGAATTTAAGAGAAAATATGGCATAGCTTCTAATTCCTACACTGATTAGATAAACACTTATCCTTGATTTAATTGATTGTTAAGAAACTTTAAAAATATTTCATATTAGTATTTAACCGACAAGCTAAAGCTTCTGTCGGAAAGGGACAAAACGACAACGTCTGAAGGCCACAACAAAACTGGCCCGTGCAGGTACAAATAGAAAAGTCCCCAAAAGTCAGCCAAGCCAACGGTATCAGGCGGAGCAAGCATGGTCGACGTACGTGGCGGCCTTTCATTGGCTGACTACTACAAATAGGTGAAAGTGCGCCTCTGGCCCTCATACTTTTACCACTCAGACGCGTTAGTCCTTAGATTGGAACTCGGTGCGGATAAACCCTCAAACTTTTAAAATCGTGCAAAGTTAGTCTGAGGGTACACAGAGGTCTCATTTGACATTAATGTCAATAATTATTATTAGAGTTTTGAAATTTCATCTAACACTTTCTTTTAGCTTTTAATTTTACAAGTTTTATCTCTATTATCAAATAAATTATCTAAAACCCTAACACTAATTATAAAAGTTGTTCCCAAATGGAACTAGAATGGCTAATGGCGTCAAGCGTCACTCCTTGGATTTCATTTGGTAATTTAGTTTTATCATTAGATGTCGTATAAGAAAAATTTTAATCACTCGCTCCAACAAAATCATAAAGTTGATGGAACTAGAAATTCAGATCCATGAAGCAAAAACCCAAACATCATGATATCTGGAGACACAAATGTGAATAAAAAAAACACAAAAACAAAACTCAAAACAGCAGGAAATCAGAGAGAGAGAGAGAGAGAGAGAGAGAGAGAGAGGTGTTAATCCAATTTGATTGAAGAAACGCCCACCAAATCATTAAAATACCAAGAATTTCGAACAACAAAGGCACAATCATTTATTTTATGAGCAAGCTATGAAACGTTGCAGTAAGTTTTTAAAGGTCTTCTGCATAGCTCTCAGCCCATAGAAATAAACGTTCCTCGTCGTCTCCATCTGACGCAGCTGAGGGGAAAAATGATGAAGCATCCAAAATCGATTGGGTTAATTATAATTTGCACCTGAGATGAAATTACAATTTACCTTTTTCTATTTAAAAAAATATACACTTTATCCTTTACCCTTTTTAATACAGTTTAATGGTAATTTCTGAAATTTTAAATTAAATTGTATAGTTTCCATATTCAAGTAATTTCAATTAGTATAGTATTTTTTATAATTAATTGACATTAAAAAAATACTATTTTAAAAACTGAAAAAAATATAGAAAAAAAATTGACAATTTAAAATGTTCATTAACTATAACAAAAATACCATACAGATTAAAATTACTTGATAATGGTTACCATAATCCATAAATTAAGATTTCAGAAATTATTATTAGACTGTATTAAAAAAATAAAGGGTAAAGTATATATTTTTAAAATATAATAGACTAAAGTATAATTTTACCTAAACTTTAAGGGACAAATTGTAATTATTTCAAATTGATAACAAGCATATCCAATCACTAATAATCAACACCTGAATTTCTCCATTACACCTTATCCATGATTGTTTTCCGAATCACCTATTTATTCTCTAAACCCTAAATCGATGAAATTCCCAAATTCCAAACACCCACACTAGTGCGTTTGTGGGTATAACATGTCGTCTTGCCTTTTGTTTGCCGCACAAGCTTTTTAAAACAGAATATTGTACTATTTGACCGCAATTTCTCATCGTTAGTTATATTGATAGCTAATTTGGTCCTCATTTAAATCTTCAATGGCCAATTTGGAGCCAAAATGTGACTTTAGCGGTGATTTTGGCACCACCAAAAACAATGGTAAGCAATCTGATTCAAACACCTGACTTCGGTTGAAAATTTGGTAATTTTCCCTTAGATTAAGTGAAGACTTAGGAATCATTAAAAGAGTAATTTTTTTCAAATTTGAGAACTTACAAAGGCAGAAGTGCATAACTAATGTTGAATTTTTTTTTTGTCTTAGTAACAACTCAGCATCTATAAAAGAGATATCCACCTTAATTCTATACTACTAACTTTGTGAGTTTACTGATCTACAATTCGATCAAAAAAATTTACAATTAAGATATTCAATAGACTATAATAGGTATAATTTGAAAGTTTAATAACCAAATGAGCACGTAAGTAAAATTTGTGAAAGTTGATTTTTATTATAGAATCTATTCCAAACACATAGTGCAGCTTTCGTATCAGTATTCTTTTAAAATAAAAAATTTAGAGACTTATATCTCACGTTAAAAAAAAATTACTTTGCATTATTCTCCTTCAAAGCACAAATTTTTGAATAATTTTCTAACTCCAACTTAATTTTTAGTAGATTATAGATTTCAGCTTTTTAAATAGGGGTGAAAGAATATAACTCAGACCCAAAATCTAACCCAAGCCTACCCCTAAATGTTGGCTTAGGGTTAGGCTAGAGAGTGGAAAAGTTGTTAAAGAAAGAAAAATTAAGTTCGTTCACATCCAACCTGAATTCACCAAAACAACCTGAAATTACAAACACCACCTCATCCCAACTCTACCTCAACCCAACCCTAATCCACAAACTACCACTAATTCTAAGCCCTAAGCATATCTCACCAAACCCAACCCAACCAAAATCCCTATTCTTTAACCCTAACCTAAGTACCTAACACACATACCCCCTCTGCCCACTTGCACGCTGTCCTCCTCTGACCTCCCACCCGTCCTCCTTCCTCCTTTCACCCTTCCTTTTTCCTCCTTTCAACCTTCTTCCTTTTAGCTTTCGGCCTGTCGCCTAAGACTCCTCAACCTTCCCTTCCCTTATGCCACCCTCCCTTACTATGAGACACAACCTGATCAAGATTCAAGACTCTTTTCCTCGTCACCACCAACAGTGCTGTGCTCTTCTCTAATAACTCCCTTCTATTTTTCATCCACTTCAAATTGCACTCAATCAACAAAGAGATGGCAGAGATGAAGAGAATGACGGAGGAGCAGAGACAAAGTGGTGGAGGAGGAGCTGGCAGCAGTGGTGGGCTGAAACCAACCAACCCGACTTTAATATAATATTTTCGAGTTAAGGTCAGTTCAAGCTGGAAACCTAGTTCAGTTTGGGTTTAGGCCAAGAGATGACAACTATTTATAGGTTCAAAAAATTGATGTTTGGCTTTGAACCTAACCCGAAACCAAAAAATTACACCTCTACTTTTAAATGAAATAAACTAACAAAATAAACAACAAAAGAGTGCTTAATTTTTCCTTTGTAAAATTGATAAAAACCACAAGAAGTTACCTAGCTTATTTTAGTGTACTAAATGAGACTTTATGTTGTCCTAATGAAGTAACTTTCCTTCTATTACGAGTCCCAATCAGTTACTTTTAATTAATTTGACTATTATGCTCGATGGAAAATGCTGTTAAGATATTAATGAACACTGAAATAAATATAAAATAATATTTTTATTCCTTGAACTTTTTCAATCAATAATTCTAAACTTTAAATTTCTAAATCTACTATTTGCATCCTAATTTTTGTTGTCCTCTTCAACGCCACCTCCCACTTCTTCACTCACGCATAGCTCCTCCTTCACCCCTCCACCATTGGCCAACCATCCATCATCGAGTCCCACTCGTTCGCTGCCATAAACCCATAAAAAATCTCTTTGATTTTTATGTTCCTTTATTTTTTCCTTTCTCAACATCGATGTGCGGTCTTCGAACCACTTTCCCGTTATTTGAATTCTTTCCATTTTATCCAATTGGAACCAAGAAAACCAATAAACACTTCAGTCGAGGTAGGCCATTCACCTGCTTTTGCAACCGGTTCAGATTCACTATCTCTTAGAGAATCCAACTTCAAATCCCTAATATTCTTGCTCAGTTCTGTCATCTGGAGCAAAAACAGAAAAAAGCTAATAAAATTGGTTTAGAAAATGCCCAAATCCGAAGGATGCAAGCTTTGGGCATCAGACATTCTCTTCATGCTTAGGGTCCTTGGAATCTGTGCCTCAATCGCCATAAACGAAGAAAGCATGAGTTTGGCGAACAATGTTTGTCAGAGTTTGGGGCTTGGATTTGAAAAGGCCCTTTATCTTCACCGACAACGACCTCTCAAAATCGTCTGCAATGGAGTCAGGTAGTGCAGCAGCAAGTTGCATGCGCACACCTCTGCAATTCCGCAATTTTGCATGAGGGTCTTTAACAGTTGGCTTCGAGGTCAATGCTGTTGATCCAATTTCTGCTAAGATTTCTAACCCAATTTGCTTTAATTAGCATAAAATGAACAAAGAGCGACCTAGGTAAGAGGTGGGGGAGGAATTGAGGTGGGAAGGTGGATAAGTCAATAAGGTAGGAGATAGTGTGAGGAAGATTAGAAGCTATAATTGGTAGTTGCGAGTATTGATTGGAATATTGCTTTTGCTTTGCAGTTCGATTATGATTCTTTTACACGTACTGTTATGGTTGATACTGTAATTTATTAATTGACATGATTTTGGAAGGGCCACCAGGCCATAGGGACGAATGCATGCGAGGTGACGCTGAAGAAGCAAGAGGAGAAGGGGACTAGGTCGACTATAGAAAAAAGTTTATAGTTTAGAATTTTTGATAGGGAAACTTAGAAGACTAGAATTGTTATTTTAAGAATTATTTTAATTTTTTTATGCCATACCAATATTTTTTATTCAGTAAAGTAGTTAAATTGATGAAAAGTAGTTGTTTGGGACACAAGAAAAGATAAAAGGTACCTTAATAGGATAACATGAAATTCAGGTACCCAGTTAGAATATTAAAACAAATTAGGTGACAGCCTGTGTACTTTACCCTTTGTAAAATTCGTGCTTGCTTAGTGGTATCGCTTTTATTTATCACGGCAAAAGATTTGGTATGGTGTACGTAGATTAAAAGGGAGGGGGGGGAAAAAAAGGGGAAAAAGAAAAGTGTGACCGGAACTGGCCCTTGATTTGATTTGACCTGAGACGAGAGAGAGAGAGAGAGGCCCGAGTCGAAGCGAAGGAAACCGGAACTTATCGTTTCGAACTTGGATTTATTCGCTGGATAAGCGGCCAGAAGGAAGAATCTTCTCAGAAATAAAGGCAACCGACGAAAGGTCGCCGGCTACGCACCGAGGGAAGCAACGATGGTGAACTCTATGGTGGAGAGAGCCACAAGCGACATGCTGATCGGCCCTGATTGGGCCTTGAACATCGAGATCTGCGACATGCTCAATCGCGATCCCGGGTACGGCCTCAACACCTCTCGGTTCTAGTTTTGCTTCTCTCTCACACTCAATTTTAGCTTCTGGATTGTGATTCATTCGATGCCCATTTTTTTGTTATTTTTTTTGTATTTTCTTAAAACCTCTTGGTGCTGTAGATCTTTGAATTTGATTGGCTCGGTTACAATTTCTTCTTCCTTTTATTATCGTGAATCGCTGGAGTTCGATTAGTGAACAGCTTGCGTTCTGGCACTGAATAACAAGCTTGAATTTTGCTGGGGTTTGCTCTGTAGAGCTGTTATGATATGTTTATGATGCTTCGAAGCATTATGCTTTATCTGGATTTGATGTTCAAATTTTCCTTTTCTTTTGACTGCTATTGACCAGGCAAGTTAAAGACGTCGTTAAAGGCATAAAAAAGCGGATTGGGAGTAGGAATCCCAAAGTTCAGCTTCTTGCGCTAACAGTAAGCTCTGGAAACATGGATAACTTGCTATCAATTCTTGCTATGGTGCATCTCATCGTTATACAATTTTTGGTGCAGAATTCTAGAAATCCCATGCGCTGATAACATGTCATTGTCCATTCATAATATCAGCCTTTTGATAAGTATGTTACATTTAATCTGTGCAACCCCAATGGAATAGTTGCCCTGTTGGTCTGTTTGGTCAGAGTGTTGAAGACTAGCATCAAAGTGAAAGGTTAGAGCCAATTAATTTTAACTTAAGTCAACTTAATCCAAAATAGCTTATTTTTATTTTTTACATTTTTTTGCCCGGAACCAATTTTATTTGAAATCTAATATTATGTAGGTGTAATAATCCATTTAAAATACAATTTTTATAATCTTATCAAATTTTTATGAATTTTTCCTTTTTAATGCCAAAAAAAAAAAGAAAAATTCATACAAATTTAATGACTTCATGACAATTTACTTTCAAATGGATTCTTACATTTACTTAATATTGGTTTTCAAATGAAATTGGTTCCGGGTAAAAAAAATGTAAAAATAAAAAAAAGCCATTTTGGGTTAAATTGACTTAAGTTAAAACAAATTGGCTTTTAGTAGAAACTGTCAAAAGGGTAGCTTTTGGTGTTTGGGGTTGAGAGGTATGATATCTGCTGTTCATAAATTGTCCCAAACCTTGACAGTGATCTCAAAAGTTGTTGCCAAATGGGGCCTAATTTGTATCGATTTAGTTCCTGTGCTTTATTTTTCTCATGTTTATGCAACTTTGCACCTTTTTCCAGCTCACTCTTTCAGAATTCCTTCAAGAAACTTTGAATAATGATAATGTGTTCCTAAGTGCATTTACATTGGAAGGAAAACTGGCATTGGCATGTGCAAACAACATACTTGACATCTTTACTTGCACCTCACTGTAAAACTTTAATTTGCAATCTCCTATGTCTTTTGAACTTTTTATCACTCATTGAATTTGCTGATCAAGTATGATTGTGCGAATGCATTACCACCTTTGCTTCTCCTTGAAAATTTTTTGCCCTGTTTACATCTAAATCACCCACTCAAGAATATAACATAGTTGTAGCGTCATATCCATTTTAGCGTACATCATAGCATATAGGTCAAAGAACGTGAGAGAATCATCATTCCTGCTGTTAAACAGAGTTGTCTTCTGTTACTTTTAGATGTGGGTCATGTAATTGATAGAGAGGATCTGAATTTCTGTAACCTTTTATTGTGCACTGTAGCTCTTAGAGACTATTATAAAGAATTGCGGGGACATTGTCCACATGCATGTAGCGGAGAGAGATGTTCTGCATGAGATGATCAAAATAGTAAAGAAAAAGGTTAGAATAAGTCACCAAATATCTTTCCCTTCTAACTTCTGTTTCAGGGTAAAAGTGTTCTATTGTATAACATATTTGGACTTTTTGGCTTGATTGTAGCCTGACTTTCGTGTCAAGGAAAAGATATTGATTCTTATAGATACTTGGCAAGAAGCTTTTGGAGGAGCAAGGGCAAGATATCCGCAGTATTATATTGCATATCAAGAATTGTTGGTATGTTCTATGAAAATTTTACCTCAAGCTCGAGAAGAAATTGTTAAATATTTTTATTGTTCAATGCCTCTATCTTTTAAGCACGAATTGCATGATGCAGCGTGTCGGCGCAGTATTCCCTGAAAGATCTGAAAGTGCTGCACCTGTATTGACACCTCCCCAAACACAGCCACTGAGTTCGTATCCACCAAATATTCGCAGCCGTGAACTTCGACAAGAGGATGCTGAGTCATCAGTTGAGTCTGAGTTCCCAACCTTGAGGTACATTATTGATTTCTTTGGTTGTTCTGAGTGATTTAGCCAAGAATACAATTGTCCTTGTTGTCTTGTTCTTACTGCTTATAGCATACTCATTCTGGGATTCTTGGTGAGGAAACATTCTATAGATTACCTTTTCTGTATGAGTCTCCTGGTTTGTGCATTTTATTGCATCACTCATGTTAATGGAACCTGTGCTACCTACGAACTTGGGGTGCTATTTCTGTTACTATGCTAGGAACAGTCCCAAGGTGCAATGTTTTAATACATTGTCTTATGCAATATATCATTTTTTATTAGCTGGTTTTGTTATGAATAACAAATAAATACTAATTTAGATATGGTTCACTAGTTTGTCAGAAATGCAGAATGCACGAGGTATAATGGATGTCCTTGCAGAAATGCTAACTGCATTGGATCCTTCAAATAAAGAGGTAAATTGACCCAACTTCTACTATGAGATCAAATGAAGAATTGCATGTACAATATTAAAGGGGATTTTATGTTGATGGAATGGGCGGGACTATGCAAGAGTCACCTGTTGTTTCTCTGTTGGAGTTCATGGTGTAGCTCTGTGGTTGTCAAGTAGTGAGGAAATTCAAGTGTCCATGACTGCAGTTTTTGTTCTTATTCTCAAAGCTTGATATATAAATTTTACACTTGTACAGATTTTTTTACATGTTGAACATTATTGATTGTCTTTATCAATTTTATAGAGTGTAGGCAGAAACTTATTCTTTGCAATACTGATGTACAAAAAACTCTCAGTCTTACATTTGATTGGTCTGTTGGTTATTATAAAATTTCAGGGATTAAGGCAGGAGGTTATTGTTGACTTAGTGGAGCAATGCCGTACTTATAAGCAGAGAGTCGTACACCTTGTTAATTCAACATCGTAAGAGCTTTTACTGATTTTTCAGCCATTGCTTTTAATTCAAAGGCCGTATTATCGCCAACTTATTTTTTATTGTGCTCCTGCTACACATGTAATTGGGTATTTTTTATCAGTGCTCTTATATGACTTATCTTGGTTACATGAAAAATGTCTTTTTCTGAAAGGAGGCTTTTACTACCTCTGTCATAGTAAATAAATGAACGCAAGCATGACACTGGCATGAAACTTGACAATAAGTGCATCTAAATTCTCATGGAAATGTTGAATAGCAACATTTAAATCAATAAGATTTCTTTTTCATAGAATTTACGCTCTTTCTCCCTTGATGCCCAGATGTTGGTGGATTTTCCTCAAGATGTGTCTTGTGGAGATTCTAGTTAAAAATTTTGCCTTATAAATATGTTTCTTTCTTATATGTATCTTGTAGGGATGAATCACTGCTATGTCAAGGTTTGGCATTAAATGATGACCTGCAGCGTGTGCTGGCAAAACATGAAGCAATAGCATCAGGAACTCCTTTGCAGCCTGAGAAGCCTAAGCCTGAACCTGCTAAAGCACTTCCAGACATCGGTCCCTTGATTGATACTGAGGATAACAGCAAACAGTCTGGGAGGTAACTATGCTTGAAATTCCCTAGTGTTTTTTCTTTCCCTGCTGATTCAGTAATGAGATCTGCTCTGATGTATAGTGTTGCTTGACAATATGATTTTCTTACCTCATTATGCTTTTATGAGGTATTATAAATGTTCTTTACCTCTTTAGAATCCAACTAGATTTCCTTACTTAACTAGTCGTTAGGCTATTGACATATCCCATCATTGATTTAAGTTGATAGTATGTCCAAATAACTTAGTCAGTAGCTGGCTGATATGCTTGGAGTTGGAACCGTATGCAATGCAACTTTAAATTGGTAAATGGTTTTCATGTCCAGAACTTAGTTTTTATTCTTCATCTTGGCAACAGATTGAAGTTCATTCATATGATTTACCGACCTCTGGACCCTTAACAGATTCCAGTTCTACCTCAGCCTACTAAGTGTTGGTGTTCTTTCTCCAGGTCTGCTCCTAGTACTAGTGCTGCAGGATCTGACCCACTTAACCAATTGTTACTTCCAGCACCTCCCACAAATAATGGTTTGACACCTGCAGCAACAGCCAATCCCAAAATTGATTTGTTGAGTGGTGATGACTATAGTTCGCCAAAGGCAGATAATCCACTGGCTCTTGTTCCTTTGGGTGAACCACAATCAGCCAATACTTCATCTCAGCAAAATGCACTTGTTCTTTTCGACATGTTTTCTGATGGGAACAACACTTCAAATTCTGTAAATTCTCAATCTTCTGCTTTTGCTGGACAAAGTAATCCTTCAACTTCACAAGTCCATCATCAACAGAATTTCCAGGCTCCAGATGCTGGAGTTTACCCTAATGGAGTGACTACTCAAGGTGCAGGTCCTGCCTGGAATGGCCACATTGTCCAGCAGCAGCAACCAGCATCTCCTGTCTATGGTGCGCTTCTCTTTTCATGCTAGTATTGAGGCGACTTTTTCCACATTCACGTGTTGTTTGGGCTTCCATGTTTGCATGCCACTGCACATAGGACCAGTTCCTGTGCCACTGTCACTTTATTATAGGTATGAAACATGTGTTTTTTGTCCCTTCAAATATCAGGTGCTCCAAGTAGTGGGTCACTGCCACCACCTCCCTGGGAGGCCCAGTCAGCAGACCTGGGCTCCGGTTTAGGTGCTCAGTATCCACAGCCGACACAACTTCCTCAAGTAGGTTTAGCACAGTCACAGCCTCAAGGGTTTCAGCCTATGGGCACGGATCAACTGCAAGCAGTGGGAATGTATGTTCAGCCAATGACTAGTGGCCCTGGGTTCAGTAATCAGCCCATTTATGGTAATCATTTTGTCGGCTTGCAAGCTCCAATGATGCAGGGGGCCCCCTATATGGGTATGCTTCCTCAACAAATGCAAGGTCAAGGGGCCCAGATGGTCGGCATGTATCCTCAACAAATGTATGGGAATCAAATGGCAGCTTATGGCTATGGCTGGCAACCAGGTCCTCAGGTTATTGAGCAACAGATGTATGGGATGTCGATAAGAGACGACAATCTCAGGAGGGATTCTTTGTATCAAGTTTCCACTACATCATACGCACCATCTAGCAAGCCCATGAGACCCGAGGATAAGCTGTTTGGAGATCTGGTCAATATGGCAAAAGTGAAGCCAACGAAAACCACTCCTGGAAGGACCGGCAGCATGTGATGCTGGGATTGGTTGTTATCTTCTCCTAGTTTATATATGTTTTTGGTTTAAAACTTGCTCGTTTTGCTTTTTCAACGCTTCCCCATTTTTGGAAATATGATTTTCGTTTTCTTGACTCATTTTAAAGTTATATTTGGCATTGGATTCATGTAAATTCTTTGTAGAGAAAAGAAGAAAGGTGAACTTTCAAAGTACTTGAGTTGTGTTTGAAAGATTTTCTTTAACATGTAGTGAACTAAAGATTGAATAATGCACGTTTATTGATCGTCTGGTTCTTGTTTCAAGTCATTGTCAACCAAGTTGGTTTTGGGTTCATTTTATGCTATAAGATACTCCGATGTCATACAGGATGATTTATGCCCAGATTGAAGGCTGTGTTTGATTTTCTGGGCCTTTGTTTTACACTTATGACCTGTTTTCTTGATTTGGGGAGCTTTCTTTATTTTATTTTCCTTGTACAGATTAGAGAACTTCTCTAATACCCAAAACTCGTTTAGTGGCTAGAGAACTAGGCTTTCTGTTACGTGCAACTACCCTAACTTTACATTTTTTAGCCACGAGGTCAAACAAGCTCATGCCTCGCACTACACGTTAGTGCTACTAGCAAGTTTTAGTTGCTGCCCAACCAAAAAAATCTTTTACTTTCAAAACACATTTGTTAATGTAGCATGGACCACAACCGTCAAAGAAGTGTTAAAACGTAAATAAAGTAAGAAATAATAGGCATTGGACTTCAATTCGAGTATCTACGTTGCTGTCCTCAGCTAGCCTTTTGTTCACCTCATCTAAGATGCTTGTGTTTTGATCTCCTGATCTGATTCTCTATTCCTCAACGCAGAATAACTGTTTATAATAAGTGACCAAGAGAATAGATCTCATCCCTGAGGTTTTCTGCCAGCCGTTCAACTTCAAGTTGAAGTGAAATGCTCAGTGGGTTGTGGTTTTGAACTTTAAGGCAACCTCATTGTGAAGGTTTCTGCTACGCTTGCATGGGACTGGTGTGATCTTCAATGGTACATGGAAGCGCCCTTCCGAGCCAAATCCTGAAACTGCTCTGTTAACACCTGCTGGTCGTGTTGCACCTCGTCTTCAAATCTTGCTGTTATCTCACCAGGATCTCCTCAAATTTTTAGGGACATAACAAATGCTCTAATACCAAATTGTTATGAATGATCATGTGATTTGGATATGTCATGATGTGGTAATCACTGTTTTAAATGGTTCGACGCTCGTCAAATAAAACTCAGTGATGTCAAAAGCTAGCTAGAATCATAAAATGTTTGCAACTAGAACGCAAACTACTTTTCCAGCAGGGAACAGGACATAATCCCTAACTGTTAAGGCATGTGATAAAAACATGTAAAGACATGTATGCAAAGACTTAAGCGCTTAAGCGAAGACATTCTGAAATGCTGGGGCTTGTTTTACATTTATCATAAACCATCAACCGTTCCAGACCTATTACAACACCCAGACATGGAACTTAATCCTTGTAGGGCCTCCCAAATGAACCCTGAATAAAAATACAAAGGTGAGCATGTACAAAACATAGAAAATGACAGCAACTGCAGCAATCTGCTGCAAAATTGCATTTTTCATTATGAACAACTAACTCAAGACCCGCACACTTCAGGATAGCCGAAATCAGCCAGCAATAACCTATAAAATACCTGGCGACGTACCCATCATAAACAGCATGCAGGAATGTTTTTAACCACAACAAGATCAGAGCTCTTGCAAAAGGACCTGTTTATCCAATCAGAATCTAGGACTATCCTAGCATCAAAAACCACAAGACTGACAAAACTAATCACGAAGCTTTTGCCCATTGGAGTAGATATGCACGAATCGTAAACAATACAAGGGGAAATTTCTAATTTTAAAAAAGGCATAAAAAGATTCATGCATCAGAAACCAATCAAGATCAATGAGAAAAACAAATTTTCCAGTCATATAAAGTCCAAACTCATCTTGTGCAGCACCAATTACAGACGACAGACGTGAATGTCTAGTCACATCTTTCAAAACTAACAGCGACTTTGCTTAATCCCGATTGAGCGCACCAAGGGGTGCAATTTGCCTGCTCTCTGATCAAGCTCTTATATCCTCCTATCTCATCACACGCAAAGAAAAGGAGACCTATTAATGTCAATGGATGCTTAATATAATTATACATAAAACAATGAGAAGGGAAACAAATCCAAGACCTCTACTCACATAAATTCAGAGAAAGAGACTGGAGACACATCATAAAGGCATGCATAGGCCTGCATCGTAAAAGAACCAGAATTTATTGTAAAATGAAGTGTGAAAAAGAAAAGAAAAAGACAGAAGATAGAAACATTGCCCAAAGAAACAATAATCCCATTATTTCCTGCAACTTAATTTATGTCCAAATTTTATGAATTGTTCTCTGATTGGCCACTTAACTTCCTTCAAAATAAATCATCGCATCATATTCAGAAACTCAAAAATCTCAGGAAGCCCATCTTTCCTCCAACTTCATTAATTGTCAACTTTTCTAACCTCTCCCTGTCCATCAAAGTCGTTAAAAAAAGTTATCCCAAATTCATTAACTTGACACACTTTTCATGCCCCATATACGGGCAGCCTGTCTTCTGTCGTCACCATAGCAGCAGTAGATAGTAACTAATGAGGCCAGGTGGGATCCTAGCCCCAGCTACTCCTTAAAATAGCTTTTATTGACATCTACCTTTTTTGCTTTACACCTCTCAGTTACATCATACATCTAACATAATTATTTTACACAGACTATTGAATATTGAGAAATGATTTCCAGCATGAATAGTTCGTACTGTATTCTATCAAATCGTACCACTAATTTATGGCATCACAACTAGCAGATGAATCCGTTCTCAACCAAACACCCTTACTTTCTAGAGGCATTCTCATTATATGAGTATTTCCGACCTGACGCATGACTCATTCTTGAGTTTGGACCATTGAGTTAACTTAGATGCATGGTATCCAAACTTCCAAAGTTCCTCCAACTTAAAGTGTCCTTGATCATTTCGATAAACAAGAACAAACACATTACAAGCAGGCTAACTAGCATAAGGCCACAAACAAACCTTGAGGAATCAAACCCCAACTCTGAGATTCTGCAGAAAGACAAGATCTTAGGCGGGCCGAAGCTACTGCATTGTGCAATGGCATCATCGAGAGCACGCAGCCAAGCTCCACTGGCAGCCTACAAAAACCCACCAGAGATGAACCACAACTGACTTCAACCACATGAATACAGAAAACAGGTTCACATAATTATAATGAAAACCAAATCAAATGAACGCTGTTCATAGAAAAGACTGCGCCTTTTGATGGTAACTTGCATCAGCATCAGACTCCATAGTCGAGAAAAGTAAGAAACCGCGAAGAAAACACGAAATGCAGCTCCTAAGCTCTATTGGGTGAAGATTTCTTGGATTCCCGGGAACCAAACGCACCTCGAAATTGCTGATGCACGCTTTGCAGGAAGCGAGACCGGAGACTTGAGTGGCGGAACTGCGCTTGCGATCGATTTGAGCTTGAAGGAAGAAGCTCGCAATCGAAGTGAAGATAATCGGGGGAGAATAGTAGAACCCGGCATTGATGCTCCGCCAGCAAAGCTTTCTGCTACAGAGACTTCTCCCTCTCTAGGGTTCGAGTTGTATAAGCTTGTGCTTTGGGCCTGTAGAGGATCCAATTACTTGTCGGGTCAGGAGGAGCCCGAAATGTTACAAGAGAAAGGCCAGGGACTACGGCCCAATTCTTGCTTCCTCGCCATAGAGATTGACCACTTGAGTATCGATATAACGCAGCTGAAAGCCCTGAAACTACAAATATTTATATGAAATTATTTTTAACAAAACGACGTTGTCAGCATGAAAGACAATGATTGGCCTAGAAATACATTTTGGCCCATACAAATTCAATTTTTATAATAAACGTATCAATTTTTATAAGTACTGTGATGAGGTGCTGGATCGTGATGTCCTTCTTCCATCACATGCTGTTAATTAGTAGGGATTGTATGTAATTTAAGGGATTTTATCAATTGATAGATAAATCATGACGAATGACAGACATCATAGTCTATCGCCTTGAAAGTGAAAAATAAATGACACTTTTTAGCTTTAGTTTTAGGGTTAATGATACATTTTATCCTTAGTCTTATGTTCCTGTTTTAATTGAGGCGTTAGCTTCTTTTAATTACATAATAATCCATTTGTAGCCAGTTTAGCAATTATAATAAACTTCAAAATAATAAATTATATACAAATAATGTTTTCCTTTTGTAGGTCTCAAAGATAACCAAAATAGTTAATTAAATATCTTATGGAAGATGGTAAATTAAATGAAAAACTTAAACAAATCATTTTTCAACTAAGCTTAACTTGAATTTAGATAAAAAAATTTAGAAAAATGATCATAGTCTGTACAAAGAAAAATATTAACTCATTTTTAGTCCCAAAACATTAAGAAGCCTGGCAACCCCTCAATTTCTCCTCCTGCCACCTTTGCAGCCAGATGGCCTTTTGCCACCTTTACAGTGGTAAACCCGAAACATTTTTTAAAGGCCTAATTATCTAAATGACCCATGTACTATAGCGACTCAGCCAATTGCTCCATCAGATTTTTTGAGGGTAAGAATCAAGTCCCGAACTTTGATGATTGGGATACTTTACCCACCTAACTCAGTAACTCAGACGTTTTCCATTAGTTATGTAATAGAATTGCATTTGATTGCATAATTTAAAATTTCAAGCCCCTAATCATTCAAACCAATAACTTTGAGACTTAAATTGCAATTAAACATAGTCATCTAATTTTTTTTATTTAAATCTTTTGCACCCAAAACTTTTCCTTTTACTGTCCAAGTCCTCATCCTCAATGTAGCCCCACTTGCACATTCTAATCTCTATAATTGTAGTAGACCTAATTTGAGCCAAACCACTCATTCACCATTTATCACTTAGGTTCTTGAACTATCGATAGAGTCTAATTTAAATTCCAAAAGCCTTTGTTCAACTTGAATGTCATAATATCCATCTTAACCTGCAACCAATATGATTGACAAAGTTGTTACTCCCATAAAAATGACCATAACTCGTTGTAGAAAACTCTAAATTGTAATCCATAAAATTCCTACGAAATTAGACGTCTTAATCTATAATATATATTTTATTCACAATGTTTTTGTTTATCCAATTGGTACAGTTTATTCCTCAAATTTTAGACTCACGAAAGGTCTGTCATTTCAGCGATATCTTGCAAGAGTTAGCATAGCCCCTTCCTCAAGCCTCCAAATCGAATTTTGTTTCTTTTAAGTTAAAGTAGACTCATAGGCCGTTTCAATGATATATTATAATCCTAGGTTCCAGTCACATTTTAATA
This sequence comes from Aquilaria sinensis, assembly GCA_005392925.1. Classification (NCBI taxonomy): domain Eukaryota; kingdom Viridiplantae; phylum Streptophyta; class Magnoliopsida; order Malvales; family Thymelaeaceae; genus Aquilaria; species Aquilaria sinensis. The sequence goes on from SMDT01003074.1 coordinate 102,507, forward strand.
TAGAATCAACCAAAATATCTTGATCTATTTCTGAAATTTCTTAAACTAAAATGGTGTACAAAATTTTGTAATATTTCTTAATTTTCTCCAAATCTAATCCCTTTTAATCATTAAGATGCACCTTATCATAGTCTTTCATTTTATGAGCATTATACAATTGACAATTCTCAAGAAATAAATCATAAATCTCGTTTATGAAGTTATGAGATAAAGAATGTTGCATCTATGTTTCTCTCTGGTAAAAATGTATTACTAATATTCAATTTGATAAAAGTTAAGGTCTTACTTTCTCTCTGGTAAAATTGGAATTTATCCAAATTTTATATAGCACAAGTTAATTACTATGGTTTTGAAAAAATTTCAACCTGCATTTTTATTTTGCCAATCAAATTATAAATTGTAGAATTTGACTTTGTACTATTTTTAATTTTTTTTCAAATAATTTACATATTTCTATTATAATAAAATAAAATTCAAAGTTTGAATTTTAAAAGTAATTACAATTTAAATAATATACATTTTAAAAAATAAAATGGAGGCGAATAACTCGAGAATATAAGCTGTATTGGTGATGGAAAGGTAGCAGAAAGGGGAGGTGGTGGTCTTGAGGTGGAGACTTGAATCAAAGATAGTGGTCTGAATGGAAGAGACAAAACATTAGGGTACAACAAATAAAAATTAGGAAACTTAAGTGGCAGTTATGTGATTTTTTCATTTTTAAATAGACGGAAGTCACATTAGTTGGGTAAAGTGTCCCGGTTATCAAAGTTTAGTGCTCGATTCTCACCCCAAAAAAATCTAGGAGAGTAATTGGCCGAGTCACTGTAGTACAGAGGTCATCTGGGTGATTAGGCCCTTTTTAAAAGGGGATTGTATATATATACAAGTATTGTTTTTTTTATCTACATAACAAATACTAAAGGTCAAAATATTCAAATATATAATTTATATAAAAATTTTGTTTCAAAAGAATATAAAATATAAAGTCAAAAGTATCCTCCCTAATAGCCGTTGAAGCTATATGTTAATACTTACTTAGTGCTGCAATCGTATCTTATGTTTAACTTTCCTATATTTGAAAATAAAAATAAGTAACAAAAATATGAAAATTAAAGGGTCAAAAGAGAACTTTTTCCGATAAAAGATTATTTGTATATATAAAAAAAAAGACAATGACACACAATGGTATTAAGTTTAGAGGATCTACTAGAAAATTAAAGGGGTCAAATTATCAAATTATATATCACTTGTAAATAACATTGTGGGAAAAGGGGCTCCATAACCATGGACTTATATAGATCTGACTCTGTATCTCCTATTAGTGCTGTGGCCAAGAGCCAATCATGAGATGATTGCATTTTACATATTATGTCATGATATTTTATTCATGCATTAATTCAATAATTGTGTTTATTATTTTGTTTCTATATGTCATAATCAAACATAATTATAACTCTAGAATAATAGTATTCTTAAACGTCTTTGGTCTAATATTATTTTGGAATGAGTTATAATAATTCATAAGAGACTAGCATCTGTAGAGCCTAATATGAAATATGTAATTTACATATGGGTACAAACTGGAGAACTTGTGTACTAGACCTACCCACCATGAAGGCACTACATGGATCTTTATATGAGTGTCATAAGTGATTCTCGAAGTAATTATGATATGTGTAGTCCTTTGACCTAAGGTCATCAAGGCTCTCTATATGTAAGTCACATACTTTAATACTTCCCTTTGTTACTCGTAACTGAATGAACATGAAGGTGGTCATCGAGTATGTCACATATTATGCAGAGGGTTTTATATGATCAAGATAGGATTTGCCTCTCCTATGTAACAAGAGTAATATCTTCGGGCATTTTGATTGAGTGAAATTGAGGAAATACATGACCATGCTTGGATGAGTTGGTACGGGATATCAATATCGTCAGTTTTAGTCAATTTATTAGGTAATCAAAAAATCTTATATTGGACTATACAAGAGTGACACATTTTGTGTCTCGTGCTCGGTCTTGATATCTTGGACAAAGGGACAAATACATATACGAATAATGATAATATGATCATAAAATTTGATTTTTGATTATTGCCAATGTGATGAGAGCCTATAGGGTCGTACACTTAGAATCAATTGAATTATTTGAGTGCATGAGCTAAATTGTTTGGTTTTGGTTTCATGATAATTTTGGATTAATAATTGGCTCAAAGGTTGAGCCATTATGAAGTCAAAAATTAAATATAATTGGATTAGGGTTTTAAAACCCATTAGACTTAAGAGTTGAGTCTCATTATATATACATCATATAATGAGAATTTTTGTAACCTCAACCCTAGCCTCCTGAAGGATGAAATCAGAAGTTCTGAAAAGTTTTAGCTGCACTCTCTTTTTGCCTTTCCTTAGAGGACGCAAGCTAATACTACGGGTGTAAGAGGAACACATCTGCTGAAACGTGATGGAGGCGTGATGATCCTAGAGGTCCATGTGGATACCATAGAAAGTTTGAATACGTTAACTGTTTAAGTTTGAGATTCAACTCAATAGCTGGGTGAAAATCCCAGCTAACAAGGTATAAAAAATTTCTAACATCCAATTTACTTTGTTTCACTTAGATCCTAGAGAGTTTCAGTTAGTTTCTGCTGTGTTTGTTTGGCTCCTGAAACCTTACACCTCTACCATCGTTCAACAACTACCATTGGTCTCAACTAATTTTCGGTGTTCTAGCTAGTCCCCCATCATTAATTTGAAGCATCTCTAACCACGAATCTTGCTTGGCTTGTGTTTGACAACTCCCTTGATACCCCTATCGAGAAGCAGTGGTTAAACGGCTAGCAACTGCCACCTTCATCCACTCATGCCTGCCTTTGTTCCCCACCTCACTACCACCCAATAAATTCAACTAACCCAATAATTTGACGAGCCCAACGTTGTCACTGTGAACTACACAGATAAACTAAAACTAGGTTGTGATCTCTGTGGAATAATCCCAACCTAATTAATATGATTTTTGTCGACAAATCATGATTTAATTGATCTAATTCTTGTCAACAAATCATCTCCATCCTGCAAATTGTGGTCAAACCCATGTGGGACTTGGCCCTTAAATGTCATCAGAAATTGGACCAATTCATCATTGTTCTTGTCATGGCCTAAACTGCCCCTAACCTATGCACTTCATGCATTCATATAAGTTATGACCTATCTAATATGGTAAATACAACTAGGCAGCTTAAAACATGACTTCCAAAATTTAAAACTTGATCAAATAAGAAACATTGGTTGAAATGATGGGAGCACAACAATAAATCAATCTTTATTGCTATGAAATAATGATCAAGTGTTTGGATACAATATGATAGCTTTACAACCTAGGTATCAACTAAGATACATGAAATGAAGAATGACCTAGAACTTAAAAGTCTAGTGTCCAGAACTTAGTCTTCATGTAATCAATTGAGAGAGATTTTTTTTCAGCTCCATGCCAACTTAACCACAACAGCAGCTCTTTAACTACAAGAGAATAAACGTAAGGGGGATGAGATTCTATTGAAACTTAATAAGAGATAGTCAACAACACAGGTGCCTAATTTCACCAGCAACCAAAAGAAAACAAGACAAAACACAACAAAATACAAATACAATACAAGTATATAAAATAATCAATAATTTTAATCTAAGGGTCAACATGTGCAAACAAACAAAAAAGCACACAATAACACACAGTAACATACACCACACCTACACTGCAGCTATATGGCCTAGCAAGCATCCTTTTCTACTACCCTAACCTTACCTTACCTTATTTAAGGCCCTATATATATATATATATATATATATATATATACTATGGCCAACATAGTGCTATCTAGAAAGCACCAGTCTCTCAGATGCTTGCCTCCCTTTTGATTCCTATAATGAATCAAGAATTACCTCCCTATAGCCTTACATAAATCTAGTACCAGGTTCACCTAATTCCCTCTGATATAAGGTACCAAGGTTATTCAATATTTATATTGTCACTTGGCCATGCTTCCTTAGAATTCAGATAATAATCAGCCATTGGCCTAGTTCCTTCATGCATCCCAGCAAGCAATCATCCAACACTTCAACAATAATTAACACTAACTAATTTTGAAGATGAATTCCAAGAAACATAGATTTGTCTCTTACCTAGATTTTTGACCGAGCCTTCCCTTATTAGATAACCCGAGCATGTTGTCTTGATGTTCAAGAATTAGCTTTTATTTGTAAATCATAACAACACCCGATCAACCATTAATTATTACAAAACCAGGATTTGATAACTAACATGCCATGTATGAGATAATCGGGAACTACCATCTCAGACCAATTTATGTCTACTTGAGCAATAAGAAAACCATCTTACTTACGGTCTAAAACTTCTCCCCTTGAGGCCGAGCCCAGCTGCAAGTAATTCCCCAATACAAATTCTCTTCAAAATGTTCAATTCAGCCCTCAAATAAAACTTCCTTGGCAATTAAACTCTTATATCACCAATTGGTCCATAAATTTCCCTTTGTTTGCAATTCTATCCTTAACTTCACAATGTTTGCAATTCTATCCTTAACTTCACAATTTCTTACAATTTAGCCCTTAGGCCTATCTTCCTTAACAACTAAGTCCTTTGTTTTACAATTCTGTCCATAACTTTCTGTTTTCAGGTAATTTTGTCCTTTTCGTTCAAATTTTAAAAACAGGCCAAACTAATCATGACCTATGCAAGGTTGAGATATGAAAGTTCTTGGACAGATTTTTTTTATGAATTGTGGTTCAAGGACAAAGAGGTTGTGGTTTGAGGTGTCATGCTCTATCAGTAGCAGACATAGCAAGTTGAGATGCATGGGGGTTTTCAGTCAGACTCGTTCTTCATCAGGGTGAGATGTAGAGGCAGAGTGGCAAGCATGGCCGGGAACATAGGCGAGGTGTGAGATTAGGTCGAGTGGTAGAGGATGTAAAGAAGATGTAATTTCTTGTGATTTGAGGCCCATATTTATGAGTTATCCCCAGAGTAAATCAAAATAATCCGACCTTAAACGCATTAACACAAGCATGTATGTGGGAAATGGACTGGGCCTAAACCAAAGAAAAAGATGATTCTGCTACAACCACCACCGTCTGCCACTTTCGAAACCTGATTCTTCCGCTTTAGATCATCATCATAGCTTGCTAATGCAACCAAAACGTTGTTGACACCAATTACTGCTAACCGTAGGCCACTGCCATCATCAATCAATGAGGAATAGAGGAAATATGCAAATCACGGCCGCCTCCTTTTTTTTCTCTTAGTGTCATGGATGGTTCGAGACACTATAGATTGTAGCAGAGGGGTTGGGGGTCCAGCAATTAGCTAGGACAACTGTCTATGATTTGTTGGCGATGAAGGTGGCAGAGGAGAATCTGGTAACAGAGGAGGCGGAAGGAGAAAGTGACGGGTTGGAGGCTAGGGCTCTCAAATTCTCATGGACTGGAAGCATATTTGTTTCGTTTTATCTATAAACTAAAAACTATGAGTTTTCTCAAATTTTTTTTCTTAAATTCAACTTACGCTTAGTTTAAAAAAAAGTGATTCATATAATTTTTATTTAATTAACCAATTTTCAGAAAATATTTAATGAACCTTTTTACTTATCTATCTTTGAAACCCACAAAAAGAACACATTATTGTTATTCAATTAATGATTTTGAAATTTATTATAATTCCTTATATGACTATTGATGGATTATCATTTTTTATTATTTAATTGAAACTTCTTGAATATTCCGCGATTCAAACTTTGAAATGAGAAGGTTTTCTAATAGAAATATGAATCTTAGCACGTCAAAATTTAAGTTGATATCTCAATTAAAACAAAAGAATAATTTTATGTACACAAAGTGTCAGTTTCCCAACAATCCAGGGAGGATTTGGCATTTTCGGTCACAATTAACCTTTTCATTGAAGAACAGGACAAAAATAAAATATTTTTAATATGTCAGGACCTAATAATTCGAATATTAGGGATAAACGTGAAAAAAAAATAAAGGTGAGGAACAATGAGGGAATCTAATTTAAGCCACCATTCACACACGTCTTTTATTTAAAAATAAAAAACAAACATTTACGTGTATTTCATGTTGGCCACATCATTGATATTAATGAGTGGGGTCAACGAATAACAACTATTGGGGTCCAAAATGATGGTTTGCAAAAGTTTTTGCACCTTATGTTGAATTTTACCAACTACTTACTATTAGGGGTGAGCATAGGTTGGGTAAACCCGAAATCGAAACCGAATCACCCCGATTGGGTTGGGTTGGGTTGGGTAAAAATTGATCATGGTTCTCGGGTTGGTTCCACATATAGTAGAACCGATGATTTTTGGGTTGGTTCTGGTTCTATATGAAACCAACCCGAGGTGGAACCGAACCCAAGATATATATATATATATATATATATATAATAAAAATTATAGTATTACTAATATATCCATACACACACACACACACATATTCCTTTGAAGTATTATGATGGTTATTTTGTGTTTTTATATTAAACTCTTAAACTGATGTTCCAAATTAAAACAGTATGGAAGTTGTGAGATCATTTACGAAATTTCTCCATATTTACTTAAATCACTTTGCTTCATAGACCCACCACTCCTAAGTTATTTTGCTTTCGATATTTCATTCCAGACTATTCTTTACGACACAATTATGATATTTTTTTCATTTGAGTCATGAAAAATTAAAAATTTATGACATCAACATATTTTCGGTTTTGATACTGAAGAAGATGGTCTTAAAGACTCAATTTTCCATATTGAATGTCATACCAATATTGGAATTACTGGAATAAAGTAAACTAGTTGAGATAAAAGATACTCTACAAGCAACTCTTTTAAACCATTTTTGTAAGAATAACATTTTAAACTTTTTTGAATGTATCTAAGTACATATATTTAAATATTAATTTAATTATATATTATGTTAAATATGTCATAAAACTGATTATGGATGTAGATTTATTAAATTTTGGTGTTGTTATAGGTATATGGTATAAACCGAAAAACCTGAGAACCAGAACCGAGAAACCCAGAACCATGGTTCTGGTTCTATTCGGTTCTCAGTTTTGGGTTAGGTAGAAAAATTTTGAAACCGAGACCATTTCAGGTTGGTTCGGTTCCACCATAAAATCGAATCAACCAGACCCATGCTCACCCCTACTTACTACGGCCATAACTCACCTATATGCACCGTAATACGACTAGAATGAACATTAAATAATCCAGACACATGCTTGAAAATAATGGAAAACTTAATTATATGGAGGAGTGAAATAGAAAATCTAGTAACAGAGCAAATCTAGTTCTAAACTAGTTGACAAATGCCTAAACTAATCAAAGCTATTATACCTGGAAACGTAGTTTAAAACAATGGCAAAATAGAATTATCAAGCATCTATACGAATTATAAAGGTTAGCAGCACTTAAATGTAAGAGAAGAGGGAATATTGGATCCGGGAGGCATCCAAATTAGTACTAAGGCAAATATATGTGGAATGTGGATGTTCTTTTAGGGAACTTGGATCACCTATGGGATAACAAAATTTTGTAGCCAACATTGCCATATTCTGTTTTACTTGAACACTTTTAAAGTTTGAGGGGGCAAATGAAATAAGTTGCGGGAAAAAATATTTGAGATATAAAACGATAAAGGCTGGGGTGTTCACGGTGCGGGTTTGACCGAGTTCACCCTGAACCCAAACCGTACTGCATAGGTGATCCGGTTACATAATATAAAACCAAACCGCACCATTTATCACAAACTCCGATTAAAACCCAAACCGCATATAATGCGATTCGATTTGACCAGTTTTAACTTGTCTATCATGTAAAACAATTTAAGCTACTTCAAAACACTTGTTTTAATATTATACGTTGTTCTAAAAACTAAATAGTTATACGAAATATCAACAATTCCATACTTTAGAACATCACAAGCACAAAGTAGACTTTTTGTTACAAAATACAAAGATAATATATGGAGTTCAAAGCTCCTGCCACACAAAGTTGTCAAAGCTCATGCTTGATTAGAGTGCAAGATTGCTTCAAAATATTTTAGCTTCTTATATGTAATGATCTTGACTTCACCTGTATGGAACCACTAAGTGTGAGTTATAAGACATTCAACATGAATTAAAATTATGAACAATAAATTCCTAAATATAAAAATATGCTTACATAGAAAAAATATGCATTGAATGAGTGGTCATCAATAAACACCAACAACAAGTGATGTCTGAGTTACCTAGGAAAATTTTGTAAAGTTGTAGAATGATAAATTACAAATTAGATATATCATTATGTGTATATTATACAATATACTAACAATAAATACAAAAGAAACTATTTTACCTAATTCAATTTGTTCAAACTCATTAATTCTTTCCTCAACCTGAAACAGAAGTTTCTATAAGGTTATTAAATATACGGTTCGATTCAGGTTTACAGGCTTTCAAAATTAAAACCTGAACCATATCATATATATATCAATTTTTAGTTTTTAAAACTTAAACCACATCATAACTTGTATAAACTCACATAGCTAACAGGTTAATTCAATTCAATTTGTGCGATTTTACGGGTTGAGCCGCTTAGATGAACACCTAGGTAAGTTCATTTATTTATTTAGGCTTTTCCAAACTCAACAAGTTACAACATAAATAAATCAGAGCTGTTGATTTCCTTCCTGGGTTAAATCGATCCGTCCAAAATCCTGAAGCGTCTTCAACAGCTGGGCCCCTTTCCTCTTACCTCTGGCGGTACATTCCCCTTGCAATGCCAGCACTACGGCACGCGCCACCTCCTCCGGTGGCGCCCCCACCGCCTCTTCCTCTCCCTCTCCGCCGCCACCTCCTCCGTAAATTACCGAGATCACGCTGATAGCGTACTCGCACCCTCTTCCCTCCAGCCGTCCCATCACGGACACCATCACAGGCACTGCCAGGGCATGAGCCCTGAGCTCCGCGGCACCTTCTGCCACTGTGCACATCAACTCCAGCGCAGCAAGAGCACGCTCTGCCGTGGCCCCCTCCAGCTCCGTCGCCGCTTCCACCACTGCACCCACCGCCCCCGACTCTACCGCAACGAGGCGGTTCCCCTCCGCCAAGCACAGTGCCAGCAATACCTTCGTGGCGGGCTTCGCCCCCACTTGACTTTTCAAATTGGAAACTATCCCTCGCATAAGTTCGGGCGGGCAAGTGGGGTCGGAAGGCGGGTTCGGAACCAGACATCGCTCGAGACACTGAAGGGCCACGAGCTGGTCCGTATCGGAGCCCATGGTGAGTTGCAGCTGAGTCACGTGGAAGAGCTCTTGGAGGTTAGCGGCAGGAATCTGCGGCCGCGGAGCGGACACGGGTATCGGACTGAAACCTGGGTCCGGAATCGGATTCTGTTGCGGGTGAATTGGGGAAGTGGGTACGGGGAATTTCCACTGTGTGAAGCTATGGGATGCGGATGAAGATGAAGAGGAGGAGGAGGACGACTCCGGTCGGGTTGAACATCTTTTCAGGGGCGGAGGTGGAGGGGGAAGCGGAGGAGGCGGGGGCGGCGAAGCGTGGGGAGGGGACGAGGGGGGAGGGTGGGAGGGGGAGAGAGGAGTGGTAGGGCTGAGGGTGGACTGGGTGCAGTTGCGGAAGAAGGCACAGGAGAAAAGTGGACGCGGGGGCGTTTTAAGCTTCTGCTGGGGCTTCATGGTGAAGAAGTCAGAGAGGGAGGAAGACGAAGAAGAGGGGAGGAGGAGGTTTGTATTCTCAGCTCTGTTTCTACTCTGTTTTGAGCTCTGTTTCTATTGTGAGCTGTGTGTCCCAGCATTAGTGGGTTGGGCCGTTGGGGTCCTCAGGGAGTAACATGGTGGCAAAGGCAGGGGCCGAGGAAAGAGACAAAGGTGGCACAGGCTGCAGTTGCAGTTGTGAAAAATTTAGCAGAAGAAAGCAATCTTTGGTGTCGTGGGCCTGGAGCTGGAGGGCACTTTTTCATTCAAGTTTATACACATACTTATTTGTACAAATTATTTAATTTTATTTTTTTTTAATCCATATAAGTTTTATACCACACATATTATTACGAGTTATTGGGGAAGAATTTTATAGATACCAAGTTATACGATGAGCTTTTCTATGTGCTTGGGTCTAAACCAACATTTTTTTGGATTTTTTCTATAACAACTCAAGGAATACTAGAATGCATATGTGAGAGCATAGAAACCTTTACCATTGAACTATTTTCATTTGCGCAAATTATTTTATTGAATGATATGGTGAGAATTGATAAGGATGAGAAATAAAAGAATATTAGTGCTTTAAATCTAAAAATTTGGAAAAATAACAAATTATATTGGTAATCATTATTTTTGGGACTCAAATAAGTCGGTTAAATTGCATAAAAAGTCTCAAATATTTAATTTCTTATTGCAAATTGATCCTCAGTTTCTATTTTGCTAGATATTGGTCATAAACCTTTATAATTCATTGTATATAGGTCTCTAGCCTTAAAAAATTAATCAGCAAATAAACTTGATTAACAGAGAGGAAAAACTGATAATTTAAATATTTTATTAATTATTAAAAAATTATGGTACGAATTAAATTTATAAGAAAACAATTACCAGACAATTTTAATTCCAACTCTCATCATCATTTGACATCAATTTTTAAATTATAATTTAAATAGTTCAGTAACTGTATTCCTATAAATTCAATTTGTATTATAATTTTTTAATAGTTAATAAAACATTTAAACTATCAACCTTTTCTTTTTAAGTCAAGCTTTTGTGTCAATTTAGTCTTAGCTAAAGGTAGCAACTAACATGCTATGAATTATAAAAATTTAGGGCCTATGCATTGCAATGGAAGTTCAAGATGAGTTTGCAATGGGAAATAAAGGTTTATGAATTTTGGTGCAATTTACCCCTAATAAATCACTTACATTCTCAATATGAGTAAAAAGCACCATTAGTCCAAATCTTTTATTATTATTGCAAATCGGTCCTCAAGCTCCACTTCATTGTTGGTGTCAAACCTTTTTATGTCATTATTTATTAGTCCCTAGCTTGAAACAAACACGAATTTAATTTACATCAAGAAAAAACTGATAGTTTAAATGGCCCATTAACTATTAAAAATTATGATAAAATTTGATTTTATGAGAATACATTCATCGAACAGTTTAAATTAGAATTTAAAAATGTATTAGATAGTTACATGATAATTAACAAATTCAAATTGGTAAATAGCTATCTTCCAATAAATAGGAATTGTGTCATAATTGTTTGATAATTAATGAATAGTTTAAACTATTAGTTTTCCTTTCTTTAAATCGGCTTTTATGTACTGCTTAAATCTATAGACCAACATACAATGAATAATAAATGTTTAGGACCAATTTGCAATATAATAAAGGTTAAGTACCGATTTGCAATTAAAATTAGATGTTAGGGACCATTAATGCCATTTACCTGAATAAAATGCATCAAAAGTTCCAAAACTTTAATGTTCATTGCAAATTAGTACTCAACTTCTATTTTGTTATATATTGGTCCCAAACCTTTTATAATTCCTTGTATATTACTCCGTAGACTTAGTCAGAGGCTGAAATGGCACAGAAATCTGATTTATAGAAAGGAGAAATTGATATTTTAAATGGTTCGTCAAATCTCAAAAAATTGATTCTTTCGTCTTCACTTAAGCTGACCAAGCCGTCCAGTACGTTGTTCTTGTCAACATTTTGGTCAAAGAAGACAAATTGGGGAACACTGCTCCATCGCCCACTCACCAACAGATTAATTTATGGTTGTGAACTATCTCGATTCTTTTGACGATTCAGCCTCTATTCGCCGAACGTTGCCGTTTTGGTCCTCTCCTAGAGTGGCCTCTCCTTCCCACAAATCTTTAGATAAAAACTACCCTTAATTAGCTATTACGTAGTTTAAACTTAAGTAGATCAGTCAAATAATTTTTGTTCTGGTCACTGTCTACTATATAGATTTTGTAAACTCACTTCTCTAATGTTTCCAAAAAAATTATAAAATAAATTGCTCATGTTTATGATTTGGTCCAAAATAATAATAACAATAATAATAAAAGAGAACAAAAGGATTCTTTTTTTTTTTGTAAAAAAAAATAAAGAAAAAAAGTTTTTGTCACTTGAATTCAATCACAATCGCCTTTTTTCTTCTATTTGATATACGATGAGATGATGATGTTGGTGCAATCACAATCACAGGTGATGGACAGTATAAATAATCCCAGAGATGTAACAATGGGACTTAATTATGACCGTTACAAAAAAAAAGGTTTATATCTATTACAATTGGATTACGATTCCCGCATTCTTCTTTTTGTTGTTCACCAATAATGGTACAATCAGAGGTAAGGAACGATATGAAGACTCCATAAATATGTGAAAACAGAACTCATTGATGACAAAGATGGCTAAGTAATGAAGATTTGAGGTGAAAGAGAGGTGGGATGTGATCTCTTCTTCAGTTCTCTTCTATTCCATTTATCTATAGAGATGAACGACGAGTTGAGCTATCTCTTGTGGTGAAGATAATCTTAGGGCAATGAGCGACATTATCTACGGAACCCAGAGCAACTTGAACTAATGCAGGACCGAAGTCTTTTGCCAGCTAGGGAGATAATTTATTTGGATTTCTTTAGTTTAAAAGGGTCTATTTTGTCAAATTGAAATACATGAAGGGGAGTTTGTTAGGTTGAGCTATCTTTTGCGGTGCTGATAATCTCAGTGTAATGAACGACAATATCGATGGAACCCATAGCGACTTGAATCAATGTGGGATTAAAGTGTTTTGTGAGCTAATGTGAGAACTTACATTGATTCATTCCTTCAGAGTAAGAGTATCTATTATGCCAAATTAAAATAGATGAAGGGGAATTTGTTGTTTCACAGAATGTCCGATATGACATGTTGTTAGAAATGTCAAAAAATATCTTATTTGGCCCCTACCTTCCCGAACTTGATTATTCAAACCCGAACCTGACCATACCCTCAAAGTTATGGGAAAAGTATGGGTTTAACTGATCCTACCCGACCATACCTACAATCCCTCTTAAATTAGTATATTTATATTCAAAATATGATTTTATTTTAAAAATAAAATTATAATTTAACTTAAATTATCTTATATTACTTTAGTTTATAATTTTTAAATATTAATTAATTGTGAATATACACATTCTTTTAAAAATATGTAAATATATAAAAAGAAAGTTTAAAAAATCAAGAATATGCTTTAAAATGAGTTGGTGGGTAATACCCCTATACCAGCGGGATGGGTATTACCCAAACCCGATTACTTGAGGGGAGAGCTTGGCATTAGTTGTACCCCCCATTGACATCTCTACCTGTTGATGGGATAAATAAGCATAAATTGTGACAAAATTCCTGAACTTTTAATTCTTATTTCAAGTTGGTCCTCCACCTTTATTACATTGCATATTAGTCCTAAATTTTTATAATTTATTGCATATTAGTCTCTAACCTTTAAAAAATGAATTGACACAGAAACCTAATTTATAGAGAAGAAAACTGATAATGTAAATGGTCCATTAACTATAAAAAAATTGTGCTACTAATTAAATTTGTGAAAAAATAGTTATTAAACAGTTTGAATTCTAGCTCTCATGTAACTAATTTATATCAACTTTTTCAATTCTAATTTAAACTATTTAATAGTTATCTTCCTATAAAATCAATATGTGCCATCATTTTTTGAGATTTGATGAACAATTTAAACTATCAATTTCTACTTTCTGTAAATCAGGTTTTGTTAGCTTAAGTGACAAGGAAAGGATAAGCAAACAAATTTAGATGGAGAGAATATTATTTTCCCATTTGTTAGGAATTTAGGAAAGGAATTAGAGATTTGTGTGAATCATGAGAACAAACAAATGGAAAGAAAAATTTACATTTAGTTACAAGTTATTAGTTTCATTTTAACATGCTCAATTTATCGTAGTTTTTCAGCTAGGTTTAGCGAAAAGTTGTAGGCTCCATGTAGTTACATTGACTTTGGCATCCAATTTCTAGAAAATTACATGTATACCATGCTTTGAATTTACCCATATTGTTAGTGGCGCTCTCACCAGCTTCTCAATCTCATCTCCCATTCAATCGTGGTCAATCTCCATATCAACCCCCACTATGTTCCGCAGAACCTCCACTACCTTAGTGGCATAGCTACATCACCTTCCCTGCAACTTCTACATCATCTTTCCTATAACTTCTCCCATAGTAGCAACGACCATAACAACTGTAGTGGCATTCTCCACGACCACCAAATCCTCCATCTGTGGCCCCCAAAATCCCCTATCTTTGGTCTCCAAAATCCCTTCTATCTTTAGTCTCCTTCGTTTGCATGCACGAGCTCTCTAGAATCCCCCTGTCTTTGGTCTCCATAAACTTCGCCAGCAGAACGGGTAAACCTCGAAGACCAGGTGAGGTCAGATCATCCACAAAAAGGGTTTTTTGCTGCTGTCAAGCCCCCAAGTGAATTTGACAAACTATTAGGACGTAGGCATTGGTCGGGGGAAGCCATCGGGGATGGAGACAAAGCTCAAATAAAGGTAGGGCAATTAGGATGGCGGCATGGCGGGACCGCCCACACGCTTTATCCAATGGACAAATCGAAGCTCAATCGACATATGTTACTCAACAGGCAAGTGTAGAAGTTGGTGGAACTACAGCTGAATCTGAGAGGAAGGGAGATGGCGAGGTTGATCCATAACTGGCAAAGCAATTACAGGGCACAATTGGAGATGCCTATAGGATGAGGAGGAGAATGATGGCATGTAGTAATTGCTATGAACCTTGGAGGCAAAAAAAATGTTTGGGTGAATGGCATGTTTGACAAAAAAAACCAATAACACATTAACCCGATTGGGCCTTTCTTGTTCAAAAAGATTCCAAAAATTTTTTGTACCAACTTTAGAAAAGACTCTACCTACCTAGGCTAGGCTTACCACTACTCGAATATTTTTTTCCGTCCATAAATGATAAATCGTCCCCAAGAATGTTATCCTCTTAACTTTGGGATAATTATAATTCACTTCATAAGGTTTAAGTGAAATTACATTTTGCCTCTCTTATTTTAGAAATATACACTTTGCCCCATATTTTTTAATATAATCTGACAGCAACTTCTAAAATCTTAATTTAGACTGTACAGTACTCATCTTTAAATAATTTCAATATGTATAGTTTTTTCTTATAGTGAATTGATATTTAAAAAATATTGTTTTCTATTTATATAAAGAAAAAAAAAGAAAAAATTAATAATTTAAATTTTCCATTAAATGTAAAAAAGAAACTATAAAGATTAAAATTACAGAAAAATGACTATCGTAATGTTTAAAATCAGATGCAATCGGGCTGTATTAAAGAAGTATGGGTAAAATGTATATTTCTAAAATAAGAGGGGTAAAGTGTAATTTTACCTAAATCTTAGGGAGTAAATTGTATTTAACCCTTTAACTTAACTAGCCTAAGGATCCTGGAGCCCTATTTATGCTCATGTGGAGCCTAATCTTCCAATTGGCTGGATCTTCTCACAAATCTTGCCACTCTCCCCAACCACCCAATCATAGACAGCTTGCCTATCTGTCTGCACTTGCTAGTGTCAGAGTCTTAATCAGGTTCCTGCAACTCTAGGAATTCCTTTTCATCTCCGGTGATTGCCTATTGGACTAAAAGAGGAGCGATAATTTTTGGGTTAATTCATTATAACTTAAGTTAATTGATTTATTTTTATTTTTATATTTTTTATTTAAAATTAATTTTATTTGAAATTAAATATTATATAGATGTAATAATTTATTTAAAAGTAAGTTTTTCTAATATTATTAAATTAAGTTTTTCTAATATTATTAAATTTTTATGTAGATGTAATAATATTATTAAATATTATTTAGAAGTAAAACATTATGTAGATGTAATAATCCATTTAAAAGTAAGTTTTTTTAATATTATTAAATTTTTATGAATTTTTATTTTTTAATGCATTAAATAAGAAAAATTCATAAAAACTTAGTAAGATTACAAAAATTATATTCCCTCCATTCCATATTCTTTGCACTATTTGACTTTTTCACATAATTTGACTTGAGTTTATCTATATTAGTATTTGTTAGAAAAATTTTTAAAAAAATATATTTAGAAAATATATATCTTGATTTATCATTCTTATATAAAAATTCTTCATTTATATACTAAAATGTTGAAAATAAAAAATTATAGATTAATTGCTGAAAAGTAAATTGTGCAAAGAATATGGGATGGAAGGAGTATTTTCTATGGATTATTATAGCTACATAATATTGAATTTTAATTAAAATTAGTTATAGGTAAAAAAAAATAAAAATAAAAATAAGCCATTTTAAAATCAATTAACTTAAATTAAAATAAACTATGTGTTAATCATTAATGTCGTGGTCAACGGTACTATATTTCTCAGGTTAAGTCGCCCTTCATTCTTGGGAAAAACCCACTTTTTCCAGGCAATTGGAGCCCATTTCTTTTCACAATCATTTTAATTACCTTATTAGGAAGAATAAATATAGAAGACTAATAAAACTAGATACTTTGAAAAATATATATGACAACTTTTTTGGGTGAAGTACACACATAGACCTAACCGTTCCTATTCAATTCTCAGCCTGCATTTGTGCATTTTGTATGTAACGTGTCCCTAATTTAAATAAAATATTTTATTTTAGTTTTTTTTTGTTTTACAGAAGTTGTTATGTTGGAGTCCAATTTCCCTATCCCCATTTTCTATGTCCCCCCTTTGAACTCTATTTTATTTTTATGCCACTTGAATTAGTTAATTGAAGTTTAATAGTACAATTAAGGAGGCAATGGATGTAAACGGAGCGATCATTTCCATTAAGCTGAACCCTAAAAGAAAAAGAAAATCAAAATCTCTGTCCACTGTCCACTCGAAGACTCCACATATTGTCAGCCAGAAAGATTTTCCTTGTCTCTGGATGCTATTGGAATAAGGATTTACATTCAAGGTCATTAATTAGGACAGTCAAGTTCTGGTCTTCCCCACAGAGCATATCTTGCCAATGCTTTTCCTTTTCCGTCTCCTCCTCTGTTTTTTGTGTTCCTTTTGCATCTAATGGAGAGTGAAATCTCCATTTCTATCTAACCCCAATATTAAGTTTGAGTTAAGTAGGACATGTGGCATGAAGAGAATATAGGGGACAAGATGGGGATAAGAAAAAATAGGATAGAATAGTTGGACTCATTATGTTGGATAGAAAATGCTACAGGATTATATGAGAAAATGCTAATTTTAATCCCTGAAAGCTTTTTCCTTTACCAAAAGATACCTCCAAACTTTTCCATTTAACAAAAAATCTACTTAAAAATGCTTCGACTCTCCAACTTCCCATTCCCAGCCGTTCTAGGCTTACCTCTCCAAGCAACCCTATCCCATCTCTGACCTCTCTCCCCACTAGCCCCCACCGTACGACCACCACCCGTCCTACGTCTCCTCTCACCTCTCCACAATAACAACTAACGCTAGTTGCTACCACCAGAAAATTTTCATCTTACACCTAAACACAAACAGATAAGATGCTAGCCTCATAACAATAAATCTACATACCATATATTTCGGCCTTCAACATCATAGTTGATTTTCCTCTTAGAGCAACTCCAACAAATTCCCCATTTTATGATTTTTCTACATTATGGGGAATACTTACACTTTTTTTACTCCAATAACTTCCTCATCCCATTCCCTAAAATAGATAACCAGAAGAAAGAGAGTACCAAATTCCCTATTCTCGCAGAAACGCCAAAAAAATTTGGCAAATCAAAATACAACCATTTCTTCGGTTGGCGACTTAAACGACGATGATTCTCGACAATCTTCCGTCGCACTGCCACTGTCACCACAGCTTCGTTTCAATTCCGATTCCTCTATCTCGTTTCAATTCTGATTCCTTTTGATTTCCCTATCTTCCATCTCCGTCTTCGCCTCTACTGCTTCTCGCACAGCGATTGTCCACGCGTTCAGGTGTCTCCCTCGCCTCCATCTTCGTCTTCGCCTCTGTTGCTTATCTCTCAGCGATTGTCAAACGGCTGTGTCTGGGTGTCTCCGTCGCCCCTATCTTCGTCTTCGCCTCTGCTGCTTCTCTCTCAACGATTCTCCATCAGTTGCGTCCAGGTATCTCTCCCACTTTTTATTCCTCTGTTTATCTCGCATGCTCTGTGATTATACAAAGATTGTGTTGCCAGAATGAAACCATCAAAGATGCAATTTGTTTTGCTGCTCAGTTATGATTCAGCGCTTGCAATGCATTTTTTCCTCGAGAAATCATAAAAAACATTAGGGACCCCTGTGTTTGTTCTCAACCCTGCTTGTGATTTTTGGTTGGTAGGTTTCCTGAATGCGAAGCTTTTTTTGCTGACTTAGCTAAGGCTTTTAGCATCCGATATATTTCTTATGCTGCTTCTCTAATTGTTAGATACAACATTTGTTAGTGCCTCATGCATCAGCTTGACATAGATGCAGGCTGAACATTCGTAGTTGCAATCCTAGTCAGATTTGTATACTACAAGGTAGTTAGATGCACATTATGTAATCAGTATTATGTGACTAGCTGCTCATGTTTTTATGTAGTTGCAAGTTTTTGCATTAAATGCGAATTGGAATCAAATTGGTCTACAACTAACAGGCCACAATATCTAATGTCTAAAAAACCAGCCAACCACTCCTCTAGCTTACGGCTTACCTAGCAGATCCACTGGATAAAAAAACAGGACGGCAATTGAAGTTCCTAGGTTCACAGGCCAAATAATGCATTGAGGCATCTTTGACACAGTTGAGTCTGTAAAACAAAATCTGTAGTCCGCAAGACAATGCTTCCTAGGGAAGATGAAATTGGACCTATAAGAGGAAGAATATCTAGATTTATGGTTTGCCTAAATTACAGGAACATGTCAAGTCCTCTTTTTCCTCATTTCCCTCCTTCCAGCAAATCTTAGCCAACAAGTTTGCATCATCTTGTTAGCTTTCAGCAGGAGCCTTAAGGTTATCACACCTAAAGCAAAAATTTCACTGGAAGAGACTAAAGCTACTTGGTTTGCTGGTTTTCATATTCTTAGAGCTAATTAGTATCCTCTCCATCCAAAAGAAAGAGAGTGACATTATTCTCATCTTCACAAAACATTGCTGTTTCATATCATTTCTAATGTGAACCAGACACGACTCTATTTAGGGCTTTATTCCACATGCATGTATGCGATATGAATCATGCTATTGTAGTTTACATCCTATGGTTGAAGCAGGAAAATTACATGATCAATGTAAAAACACAAAATCCTAAAATGTCACTGTTTTTGGACAGAGGAATTACCACTAAAGAGACGTAAACAACGACTTGCTAAAGAACGGCGAGCCATAAAATTATTTTTAATGTAAGAAAGAAAATTGGTAGTAATGGAATGGAAAGTATAAGAAAAGATAGCTAAAATTATGGAATTATTCTTATTTATAGAAATAGAGGTTAACTAGCCGTTATACTAGCCGTTACAAACTAGCCGTTGTAAATTAGCCATTACAAACTATCCGTTATTTAAAATTTGTTTAAAATATAGAATATTTAATTATATAATAATTAAATAAGAATTAACTTGAATTTACTTTAAATTTATAATATTTAACTGTTGTGTAATAAATTTAAAATTCTGTAAAATGGGGAAACTGTTGAAGTTAGAGTACAAAAATTATGGAGATTTTACTTTTTACTTCCCCATTATGTAGAAATTTTGAGGAAGCTGTTAGAGATGCCTGGTCTGCCATCAAGAAGCAACTTTGCGACGTGTTGGAGAATCCGGCTGCTGGGCTGCCACCTGGGCCGCCATCTCGATCCCTTCCGCCACCTGGAGAATCGATTATCACTACAGAAGTGGAAATCAACTCAGGCGGCTGGAAAGGGGAAGATTGTTAATTAATTTAGTTGTTTTGGTGATTGAAGCCCTGAAATTGCTCACCTCTCCTCTGCTGATTCTCACCTTGTTTCTAAATTCTTTTCTCTGAAGCCGATTCTCGATTCAATCCTTGCTCTCGGTTGCTTCTCCTTCTCATGTTCAGAGACCATCGAACCAGATCAACCACGAGACAGCAAATCCTTCGAAGCTTTGTATCGCGCCTCCTTCATTCTCGCAAATCCTGGTTTTGGGGCTCACTTTCCTTCTGTGCTTCGACAGAGGAGGTGGGCGGCACTAGGAGAAGAGAGCGTGGGTCAGTGGCAAGGAGGCGGAAGAGACGGGAGGGGCGGTGAGGGAATAAGAGGTAGAAGAGGGAAGGAAGGGGGGATGAGGGAATTGGATCTGGGGGTATGCTGCCGCATGAGGAGGCGTGGGAGCGGAGGTCTGCGTCGTCAACAGAGTCGGCGTTGACGATGGGTCCATCATGGGGTTGGGCGACTAGAGAGCGATGAAGCTGGAGGTGGCTCCGCCATTGTTGCTGAAATTTCCGAAGGTTGAGGGCTTCGATTAATTTGTTTTGGAAAAGAAATTTGAAAAATTCAATTTCATGGTTTGAATTTTGGAATTATGGAATTTGAGTTTTAATCAATGGAGTACCAAATGAGGGATTCATAGGTGAGGCCGAAGACGAGTAAGTGACAGAGATGGAGGCAGGCTCAGACGCGAAGGGGTAGGAGCTAACGAGAGAGGTGGAGGCAAAGGGCGATGGTTGGATCGTTAGATAGAAAAATTACAAGGTTGTTATGGAAAAGAAGAAGTTTTCAGGGGGTTAAAATTTGAGTTTCCCATACAATTAAATGCTGACATGACATTTTCCGTTTAGGATAACAAGTTCTGTCAAAAAAATGAGTAAAAATGGAATATTTTAAAGAGGTTAAGGTGTTTTACGCATAAAATGCAAGTTGGGGTCAAAATAGAAATATAATTAAAAGGTTCGGGTTCACTCATGTAATTAACACCAACTCTTTCACGGCCAAGCATCCATCCTCTTGGTAATCTTTTCGATAAGTGACACGTAATCTTGTTTCTTTAATCTAGCAGCCCCAATAGGGACTCAAAGATACTTGAATGGTAACCTGCCCTCCAAAATTACATATTGGTCTTGCCCACAATGGGGTCTTGCCCACAATGGGGCTCAAACCAGAAGCACATGCAAACTCCCTAATCACTAAATAAATAACTTTTACAGACATTAAATCCCTCTATTGAAACGTAACATCAATGACTTAATATGGGAGATTGACATTTTGGATGAAATCTTAAGCCTTTATCTTTCAGCCCTTTCATCATCTGAGTAAGATATTTCATAACAATGACAAACAAGTAGGGCAATATGGGATTCCCTTGCCTCAACCCTTTTCTCCCCTTTAAAATTTTCCATATAAGCCTCATTCATTAGATATAAAATCTAGCAGTGGTTACATTTACACACTCTATGATCCAGCCAATAAACACAAAAAATTAAAGTCTATAGTATCATATGCTTTTTTGAATGTCAATTTGTGTGTCATACATCTAAGGCTAACATCACATTGTGATTAGTGTTTGAACAACTCTTGACTAAGGAAGATGTTTGAATAATCTTTTTATTTCTCCACACTCTACTGGACTTATTGCCTTAAGGCATCATTGCTTCTGCCCAAAATACAGGGCTTCTTGGGCTCGGTCAAAGTTCATTCTTGTCTCTTCTGCTCGGACCTCGAATTGGGTTCACTTTCTTTGGTTCAACTTTTTGACCCTTCTCTTCAAAAGTTTCAATCTAGTGACCACTTGGAACATTTTGGTCGCCATTACACTCATATGCCACAAAATACCCTTCCAATTACCATCCTCTATCCACGCATTAAAAAAATTGAAAGGGCTTTCCCGGTTGCTTCTGTGAATCATGTAATGCCACCAAGATAGAGTAGTGGACAGATACTAATGCGATTATCTTATATTCATATCACTAAAATGATTAGTTATAATCAAAATATAACACTATATATATTTCAAAATGAAAAATATTTTTCATTGAAAATAATTACTAAAAAAATTTCATCTCTATCAACTCATATCCAATTTTTAATATCATGAGAAATTCATTTAGAAAATTTACTTTCAATTTTAACTATTTTCGACCAAAATACTTTATTAAATCATAGAGTCATTGAAGTAAATAACTCATGCTACAAAACTCAATCATAAAAAAGAAAGGATATAATGGAAATACA
This sequence comes from Aquilaria sinensis, assembly GCA_005392925.1. Classification (NCBI taxonomy): domain Eukaryota; kingdom Viridiplantae; phylum Streptophyta; class Magnoliopsida; order Malvales; family Thymelaeaceae; genus Aquilaria; species Aquilaria sinensis. Next base: position 124,806 of record SMDT01003074.1, read on the forward strand.
AAATCGTGTTTATTTTATATTAATCAATATATGGTTTAACCATTTACTTAAAAAATATTAAAAGAAAGGAAAAGAAAAAAAATTGGCCAAAAAGTTTGGGTACCAAGAGAGGAAATGGAAAAACTTTAGGTATAATAAAAAGAATGTTCAACTAGAAAATAAAGATATCATGGTGACTAGTGTTTTACTTTAGAAGATAGTACATAAGAAAATAAAAAAAAATGGGACTAAAAGAGCAAATAAAAATAATCAAGTTAAGTAATTATTAAATTTGAGCATCAAAATGTCATATGCATTAAACATAGAGATTAAAATGGAAAACAGTAGAAATTCGAGGACTGGAAACAAAACCGAAACATGAAACACATTTAGGGGTATTCAATCGGTTTTTTCGGTCTTAATCGAAACCAAATAACTAAATTTATTTGGTTTTTGATTTTATATACTAATAACCGAATAAACCGAATTATATGAGAAAATAGAAATAATAAAAAAAAATTGGTTATTCAGTTTTCAGCCAAAATAGCCAAATTTTATGCATACGTATTTCAAATTTCAAACATCTATCACATATTCCAATCTAAACACATGTTCTAATCATATGGCAAACACCTATAATTTATTTCAAATCCAAACATCACATTTGTACACAAAACAAACATTCATCACATGCATAATCCTTTCAAAATCTCAAACATAAATACTAGTAGAGTAAAATTTCAGTTAACCAAATTTCAATTGAAACAAATTAAAAATTGAACAGAAATTATGTATCAGTTTTCGGTTATAACCGAAAACTAAAATTATACTTAAATATGGTAATCAAAAATTAAAATTTTTTTCAATTATTCAATTATTTTGGATACAACCGAAATTTTACTCACCTCTAAACACATTGGAACTAGGAAATAGTTGAATAAGCCCTCGAAAAGCCAATCACCTTGTGAAAAGGGACTAAACTTCAAAAGGAGTTTATTACGTCAAGGAAAAAGCTTTAAGAGAGGCATTATTCATGAAAAGTTTTTAGATTTTGGTAGTACTACATTGTTTTTGTTGACTGAAGTAACATAATCAGGCAGGATCAGAGATGATAAGGTAAGTTGCATGCTGAATAGGCAGACCCAGTTTCTTGGTAAAAGAAGAGCCAAAGATAATTTTTCTTAGTCCTCATAAAAATATTTTTACCAATTTTAATGAGGTTCTAATGTATTTGACACTAAAAATGTTATTTTTATCCTTTTAGGTGGAGCCAAGCCTTTCCTTCCTCGCACTCCTTAGGTATGTCACTGTCTCTTTGGCATAAGAAGGTAAATCTAATGTGCATCCTATACCTTATGTTTATATATATTTGTACTTTAATACTACCCTTCATAGGATAAAAAAGTGAGAACACATCTAATCTCATTCTACAAAAATTAAAGATATGTAGGAATCAGATACTACATATATAAAAACTTGATGTACAAAGAGAGTAAATGATCTATACAAATAATGTGTGACATATGTACAAACGAGATCACAGATTAGTTCTCCATAGTATGTGTGAGTTTAACACCCTATAAAAAAATAGATGTAAATGCATTAAATCTCACTCTTGCCAAAATTAGAGATATGTACAAGTTAGATGGGAGACATGTATGAAAGTTGACGTGTAAAGCAAGTAATAGATATATATAAAACATGTGATATATGTGTATAAATGTGAGTGTAAAACTGTTATTGATATATATATTTTTTATTAATAAATAATTTTATAACTTCTTCTACATTATAATTATAATTTTGTTTCTTTTTATGTACTGTATCATTTTGGGCTTGACATATATGTACTTGGAAAAAAAAATATTAGGGATTCATTTGGAAAAAAATGCAAAAGACAAGGGACAGAGGATAGGGTTTCGCCACAAGCCTTTGTCCTTTCCTTTTGGGCCGAACTCTTCGGCTTCAAACCTTCTCCGTCGCCTCTCCCATCCATTGCCTCTTCTCACCGTCACCGCTCCACTTCGGCTTCAACCTCTCCTCTGCCGCCTCTCCCCTCTGACTTTGACCTCCCCTCTGCTGTCTCTCCCATCCGTCACTTCTTCCCTTCGGCTTCAACCTCTCTTCCGCCGCCTACCCCCTCCATCGCCTCTCTTGTTCAGCTTCAACCTCCCCTCCGCTGCCTCTCCCGTTTGTCGCCTCTCCCATTTAGCTTCATCCATAGCTTCCGTTGTTGAATAGTTGCTGATATCGTTGAATAGTTGTTGCCGTTGTTGAATGAAGGAGGATCTATATGGTTGGAATTTTTTATTTTAATGAGGGTAAAAAGGTAGGACATATATAAGGTGAGGAGCATATAAGACACATCCGGCATAAGATCCACCATACCTTGAGTTGATTGGATTCAAATGATAACATGTACGTATAAATTTCTTAGTGGCGGGTTAGATATATTCTAAATAAACGTTGGATAAAAAAGCTGATGAAGAGCAAAGAAAGTAGGATTAAAATGCAAACGCGTCGACAGCAGGATTCGAACCTGCGCAGGCGTAGCCCAACAGATTTCGAGTCTGTCTCCTTAACCACTCGGACATATCGACGCAGCGTCGTAGAATTAGCTCCACTAATTTTAAAAGTAAAGATCACACCTGACATGGATACTGGCCACATCATTATCCAGCCAGAAAAAAAAATTGGTCAACGATGTTCTTTTTTATGTGACCTGTATAAAATCTTCGCCGACTTTCATTGACATAAAATTTTTTTCCCTCTTTCCCAAAAGCCAAATCTATTAATTTCTAGCGGCAAGACAAATCTATTTCTTTTATTTTTCCACAATAAATCTATTTTTTTTCTTTTCTTTCCCTTTATGAGTTTTTTTTCTCATGTTTCAAACCTTTAGAGCCTAAATTATTTTTTAATTCTTACATATAGTAAAGAAAAATTTCATTCAATTTTAAAATTGATGGTTTCACGGGCCAGAGCTAAAAAAATTTAAAATACTTTTAACATAAGGTTCCTCATTTTAAGTTATAAAAAATATAATATTTTTATTTTTAATCTTTTTTTTTCTAGAACTAGTACCATTTAGAATAATTTTGTATATATCTAGAAGTTGAATAATTTTGTAGAAAATAATTCATTTTTATAAATATTTTTTTATCTTGCACATATTAAGAAGAGAATTTAATCAATAATACTCTCTTAATCTCACTTTAAATGATCTGTTTCTTTGAGTATGGAGATTAAGAGCCAATTCATTTTAATTTAAGTTAACTTAATTTAAAATGGTTTATTTTTATTTTTAAATATTTTTTGCTAAAAAATAATTTCATTAGAAATCCAATATTATTTAAGTGTAATAGTTTATTGATTGTAAAATTTTTATGATATTATTAAATTTTTATGAATTTTTATTTTTTATGAATTAAAAAGAGAAGTTCATAAAATTTAAATAGCATCATAAAAATTTTATTTTGAATGGATTATTATACTTACGTAATATTACCTTCCAAAAAAAAATATGTAAAAAAAAAATAAGTCAAATTAGATTAAGTTGACTTAAGATACGTGTAATTTGTATTGTTCTTTCCATTTTTACCCTTAAAAGCCAAAAAAATTCTATTTTGGGTTTCAGTGAGAATTTAAATGAGGATTAGAAAAAAAAATTTATTTTTGGGTTTTATTCAGTTTTTTTAGTTTTGTTTTGAGAGAGTTTAAATAAGTGTAATAAAATAAATTAGATATTAAGAAATTTTCAAAAAAGGAAACAACTCATTCTCTTTAGGATAGCTCAAAAAGAAATATTTGTGATCCTTTTTGGAACAGAGAAAGTATTTAGTTTTCTAAAAAAAATAGGTAAAAGATCTTTATTTCTGATCTTTTTTCTTAAAGTCTATGCTTTTAATTAGATTATAACTTGAATAATCCGTACATAAAATAACAAAGGAACGGTTTTGTCATGTTCAATGTAATTGACATATATATATATATGTATGCATGTATGTATGTATGTATGTATTCAGAAAGGAAATGAAATTACAAGCTAAAAGATGAAAGGGTTCTAAGGGCGTGAGTGGCAAGCACGTGAACATAGTTTATCACTTTTCTTTTAACAACTAAAAAGGAGAATCGTCTGAAGGAGGTTGCCTGAACGTGAATGCTTTGAACATCAACAGCCAAGTCTAGAGGCACAGGGCATTGCTTGCAACTAGAGCTACTTTTAAGCACTGTCTGTCAGAATAGTAATATTGACCATATTATTATTGCTAGCAAAAATAATAGCCTCCAATATAGCTCACACTTCAGTAGCTAATGGAGAGCTGCAAGTCCCCAAGAAATGACCGTTGGATCTTAAAGAATCAGAAGAGAAGTATTTAGCCACCCAAGCTATAACACCAATCTTGGACATTGGGTGACATGCTCCATCAACATAGAAGAGCGTAGGTTGAACGTACAACTTGCAATCACCTTAAATGATGAAATGTGGCGATGGCTTTGGTTGAGTAAGACTGATTTTCTTTGTCTTGAGATCCATGTCTAGTATGATATTCTACAAAATCCTTTTAGCTTGGGAAAGAATGTAACTAAATCCCCCATGGGTGCCAAAAATTGCATCATTGTGACATAGTCATATGCACCAGAGTGGAACGATCAAGCACTCAAGGAAGTTTAATTGCCTATTCAAATTTGATTGCATAACTCGATTTAAACAAGATAAGAAGTCTTCATGGAAATTTGAAAGAAAAATCAAACGCTTCAAATTCTAAATATCATTAGAATCTGGGCAAAACAGGAATAGATGCACCAAGTCCTCATTGGCAGCATTGTATCGAAGGCATCTGGGTGATTCCATAACATCCTTCTTCAACAATTCCACTTTAGTAAGGTGAGTGTTATGAATACATTTCCATATGAAGACTTAAATTTTGCATAAAATTTTTTAGCCCATAATCCTTTGAGAAATAACTGCATTAAATGATCCAAGGACCGGTTCCTGTGTAGGTGCATCCTAGCAGAAGTTAAACAAGAGTGCCTTTTTTTAATGGACTATGCACCAACATTCAAAACATCGCAAACAAACCAATCTCTGCCTAAAGGATTTGTCTGAGTTTGAGAGAAAACCACTTGAACAATATTATATGGAAATATAGATGATAAAGAGTGTATTATCCACTCACCAGATGCATGATCAAATTGGTCTGCCATAGTCTTAAGATTAAGAAACACATCCATACAAGTAACATGTTCCCAAAGAGTAGATGAGGGATAACCTGGAATCTAGTAGTCGCTTCAGATGCTAATTGATTTACCATCACCAATGGTCTGACATAAATTTGGTGCCGGCAACTGTCATCCATAGAGCAAAATTTTCCAAATTATTGTGAGATTTGATCTTTCATCAGCCTTCCATAAGGATGTGGACTGTCTATACCTAACTTGGAAGGCACACATAACTAAAGAATTAAGGCTTTTGTGTAGATAAGTTACCAGAAGGTTCGAGCTAGTAAAGCCTGATTGAACATACTAAGATCTCAAATTCCAAGCTCTCTTTGTCCTTTAGGCAAGGAAAGAATGAACTTGTTACGAAAGAAAATACAAAGAATGAACTTGTTATGAAAGAAAATACCTTTTCCCTAGTCAACCCCTTTCTACTAGAATTTCGCACAAGATTTAGTCAGGTTATCATTTGTCGTTATTGGAATCCTGAACAAAGACATCACATACATTGGGATAGAAGACTACGAGGCTTGAATCAAAGTTAGCCTCCCAACAAGGTTAAGTTGTTTTCATTTTTTTTTTTTTGTATTTGACTCCCTCTTTTCCTATCCACTTTTACTCTAGTACTTTTGGCATTTGAACCTTTTTGCCTCTATTTTAGTCCTTGCATCAAAAACCTTGTTTTGCACTTTGTGTAGTAGTAGAATTTTCGTTCTGATTATCTCAAGAACTAGGCCCTAGAACATCAATTGGTAAGCTCTAAAATTTCTTCTAAAGGTTAGTTGCCACCATACATAACACAAATTCTTCCCTAGAAAAAAGCATAACTATCTTTTCCATAATCTTCTATCCACCATCTTCCTTCTTATCCCCCTAATCTTCCTGTTGTTATGGCTGGTTCAATTCAGCTTTATGAGCTTTAGTATCTGATTTCATTGTCACCCGTACCTTTTTCCCTTCATTTACCATCCTCTCTCATGCAGACATGAATATCATGTCCAATCTTGTCACATAGGGTACACTACTTTGGTAGTTCTCATAAGTAACTTCAACTTTCTGCTTTTTTTCTGTAGAAGTTTCAATCTAAATTTTCTTACTCAATTCCTTCAAAAGATTTACTCTATGAAGACTATAGCATACAAAAATCTCTTTGTTTGGGCTATAAGTTTGTCTATAAATAATAGTCGAGTAACTGTACTATCAATTTTAGAAAGTGACAAAAAATTTCAGATATACAAATTACAATCCAGCTTGGTCCACACAAGAAGCATATTCAAATTATCATCAAATGAAAACTTAGGGGTCCAACGCATAAATACCAAAGGCTTGTTGTTGATGGTCCACGCTATAGGTGTGAGAACCCTCCATTTATCAGGTGATTAATTTAAATAATTGTATTCCTATTTACTTAATTTCACTTACAAGTTAGATTAGGTTAACACATAAGTCTTGATAGTCCTTGGAGTCCATAAGAATAAAAATCCTAAAATAATTAGCCATGAGGCAACTAGGGGTAAAATGGTAATATGAGATCCAAAGGTCAAAATGTGACCAAGAAAGATAGAATTGAGTTTTTAGAGGTAAAATGAGCATCTCGATGAAATTTGAACTCAATTTGACCAATAATAAGCTTTTCCTTGCCAAAGAAGCAAAGAAGGAGAAAACAGTAATTTCCAAGTTAAACATGGTCAAAATGGGTTTGAGAAGGTAAAAAATGGTATTTTAAGTCATTTGGTAAAATTTGGTGAAGTTTAGAATTAAACTGACAAAGTTTGAGACTTTTCTTACAAAAAAAGCCAAAGAGAACATTTTGGTAATTTTATTGATCAAACCTGGTCAACTCATGAGTCAAAATGGTCAAAATGGGTCAACCTTGATCAATGAAAGATTTTTTCATGGCTGGTTTTGGAGGGAAAAGGGAATCTATCATTTGTTTTGAATGAGAATATGTTTGAGAATTGTATGGAGGTGACTTTTTTTTATCCAAGGGTTTAAGTACCTTTTTACTCATCCAACATTTGTGCACTTGTGAGAGGGAGATAACCTACTAATGAGGTTGAAAATCAGCTTAAAAAATGTGTAAGAGCCCAATTTTCCCTAGGTTAATTGACCTAAACCTCTACTAACCATGCAAAAGTCCTAACTTTTACAAGTCTAACTCTTTTCTCTATTTCCTTTCATTTTCTAGCTAGACTCCACACCTTTCAATAGCAAAAAATCTCCACTTTTCACCTTATTCTCTCAATTTTCATCCTAACCTTCAACCTAAAAGAATTACCAAAAAATTCTGAAAAAAATTGGAGACAAAATTTCTTAACTAAGGGAGTGTTCTTGGTAGCTTGGGGAGCAAGGGAAGGATGACTTTCACCTTGAAGTGAGGTTGGTTTTGGGTGCTATTTTGCGAGGTAAAGAAAATTTCTTGTTTGGATTGAGCTTTTCTTAAAGATTTCTAACTCTTAGACTCATCGTGTACTCATTTTCATGAGTGGTGAGGCGTGAAAGAAAAATGAGAACATGAAGCTCTAAAGAATGGGGTTTTCGGTTTGGTTTTTCTTTCTCAAGGTAAAAATGAGTTTTGGGACTAGTTAAACCTTGGTCAATCCTCCCCTAGGTTCTGGAAATATTTGCTAATATGGATGATTGTTTTTCTATGCAAGGGACTCGAAAAAAAAAAGGCTTAAACCTTGCTTGTGTATGGCGGATCTACCACTTGCATAAGAAAAAATGTTTTTGTGTAAGGTGTTCCAACCCTTGTCTTTTTGAAAAGCTCTGGCCATGTTTTAACTTGGTGAAAGCTAGGTCAAATGATAAGATAAAAAGGCACGGGGTAACTTACAGAGCCAAAAAAGGCTCAAGATTCATTAAGGCCAAGCCTAGCTCCTAATTTAGGTAATAGTGGTGTTCTTGCTGCATGAGCTATAGAATGGTCTATAGACTGAGCCTTGGCTTTTTGGTAGATATGTGTGGATTAGTCTTTAAGGTTTGGCAAGCACAACAGAGGTTTGCCTCAGTTTAAGTGTGTAATATGTGTTGTGATCGAGCTTAGGGCCTTAGTATGTGTATATGTGTGTGTAGCATGGGCTTCTAGGTGGATGAGAATTTTGGGTTACTTGGGAGTATGGTGATTTGGGTGTGCCAAGGTGCATATAGGTGCACCTAATGGGGCATATAGTCATGGGTGCCCAGGGGGCTCCCAAGGGTGCATGTGTGCTTACGACTGCGAGCTCATGACCTTGCACACATAGGGGCTGTGTGGGCCTATTTTGGCAGCTTGGTTTTCATGTAGGTTTTGAGTTGCTCTTTGGGTATGACCCACAATAGGGAGCCTAAGGAAAAAGCCCTGGGGATCAAATGACACTCAAGTGCACTAAATGGCTAAGGCCATACAAATAAGCATACATATGGCCCAATGGGCCAAGGAGCCCAAGGGGGCCAAAACACATCTAAGGGTAATTTAGCACATATCAAATTGGGACAAACCCCACTACATACAAAAAGAAAGATTTGAGCTAGCGGAATATAACAAGCTCAAAGGCAAATACAAAGATGCATGCTCCAGGGCAAAAATGGAATAATAGGTGTTTGTTGTTTGTTTGCTGTTTGTTTGCTTGTATGAAAAGTATGATGGGTCATGTACCAAAAAAGGCATAATATAATGATCATTATATAATACTCCATATAATAAGAGCACGTTTCATGCTTATATAAATTATAGGCAAAGTTAATGCATGCATTGCTATGTGTGCATATGGTCCATTATGTGTGATATTTTTATGATTTGTTTATTTTAGAATGCCTTACTAAGTATTTTATATTCTTACCCTTATTGTTAATGTGTAAGAGCTGAATAATCCACATTCATAGGCACATTTTACATACATTACATGTCTTTCATCTTTTCATATGTTGCATTCACTTATAATCAGAATCTAAGTCTAAACTTATTTGTCTTGTATAACAAGGTAGTTGAGCATAGACTTCTTAGGGTTACTCCTCACTTGGGTTTCTCTCTTTCAGGCGAAGGTGGACCTACTAACTAATTGGATCATGATTATTTTATAGCATGGTGGTAGTAGTTAGTGTGAGGTCTACTAATATTGACTTTGACTTGGTACAACCATGGCGTGTATTATTATTAATTTAGGTTAGGCTTATCAACCTATGACATTACTTGTTTAGGTTGATAGGCAAAAATACTTAAATATTGTGTTGCTTTAGTATTTACTTGCTATAAGTATAATTTTCATCCATAGTTGACAAAATATATTCATGAGTATTAAAATGTCTTCTCATGTAGCCGCATATATTTTATTCACGTTTTCTTTAACTCCACTGAACCATTATCTTAGTTTAATAAACTTAAGTATTTTATTAAAACTAAGTAAATATTTTCTTAACTCTCAAGTAAATATTAAATACTAAGTAAGTGGCTAGGATTTGTATAATAAGTCTTAGCAAAAAAATCATGGAATGAAAATTGATTCTAGCTTAATTAAAAGTTTAAATTAGGCAACAAAATGTTTTAACCTAATTAAGGAATTAATTAGGCATTTATTTGGAAAGTTCTTCATAATAGGCAAGACCTCATCCCTATAGTAAACATTCTGGAATAGAATAGGAACTCACCTGAATGGTGGAGATTTGCCTCTATTATGTCAACACTGTTCCAAGTTCATTCAATATACCCTATCATTTGCATATACCCAACTAAGCCTCCAACCACACAACTAGTGAGTCAATTAATCTTTTCTTTGAATTCCTTTTAGCATCCAGAGTGAGGCATCAAACAGGGTTGTGCATTTGGGGTTCTCACATTTTAAACCACAGGAATCATGGCATAAGGGAGAAACGCATAAAAATGTAGGTTTCAGTAAGCAAGTCTAAGCCAAGCAAAAAAAAAAAAGATGAAGAACCACAAATGGCGTGTTCTCAATTCGATCTCCCTAAAGCACTTATCGTAGATTCTCAGTGCTAACCATAATCTTTGGAGGGTGGCAAAATGGCAAGAAGTAATACAAGTAAGGAAGCCACGTCTTATTCGAAGTCAACTTTTTGATCTTTACCTTAAGTTCGTTTCCCTGTGCAAGTGTAAAAAAAAAACCACGTACTTTACAAAACCAAAGTCCAAAATCGACATAGATCGGGCAATAAATTAGCAAACCTCGACATCCAGGGATTAGATCGAACAAGAAAACCGACAAAACATGACATGTAAGCATAAAAACAAGCTAGAGATTCAAGTGAAAGTGGACAAACAACCTTTTGGAAGTCCTCAAGAGCAACGCCAGAAAGGTAGAAAGATTGCCAGCCATGGATGAGATGAAGAATTACAGCGCGATCAGCAAAAACTGTCTCCCAGATTCCATTTTTGTTAGATGTCGGAGGAAGAGAGTAAGGGTGGACGGGGCATCAACAGATCGAATGTGGTTTTTAGAAGGGCACGAAGAGTGAGGATGGAGAAATAGGTGAAGAAAAAGGGCAGCAGAGGAGCCGTCATCTGGGTTTTGGGTTTTAGAGAAATTGAAATTCTGGTTTCTAGGGGTGGCTATGAAGGAGAGAACCGAGGCAAGGGTGAAGAAGAGAGGGTGGGCTGAGGAGGAGATAGAGAGGAGGGAAGAAGGGAGCTGAATGGAAGGGGATACAAGAGGAGCTCGGTGAAGGAAGAAGAAGAATGGTCGAATTGGACTAATCGACAAAGGATCTGGGTTCGGGAATCCGATCGAACCTTAAAAATAAGTAGCTCATTGGATGCATATGTTGGAGGCAAAGTTTATAAGGAAAAAAGCTATGAGGCAAAGTCTGACATCTCCGCTAGTTTTTTGTAGTGGTGCATGATGGATCATGATGGATTTAATGTTAAACCTATAAGTGTAGGTATGTCAACTTTTAGAGTGGTAAATATAAGTATTTCAAAAAGTATAAATGTTAATTTGAACCCTTATTTTCAGGTATTTTATCCTACGCTATTTGATAAGTAGGTTTGTTTTTTTAATTAAACATGTTTTTTTTTACCTGTTCGGTACGGATTTAGGAGTGTGTTTTTTTTTACCAGTTAGGTACAGATTTAGGGGTTTATTCTCTCATTGAACCTGATTTGTACCATACCTTCATATTGTACATATTATATAAGTATCTAAAATATTATATATATTATATATACTTACTCAATCATAATTCTATATAACCCAAATATATAATATTATTCTAACCTAGTAAGCCTTAAAATTCATAGCTGTATGACTGAGCTACTTTATTTTTAGTTATGTTATATTATTCAAACATGTCTTCCTTCTTTAGATTCAATTTTTTGTTCTGTGACCACTTATACAGGTATTGCGAGTATAATATCTTATCCTATTTGCCCTAACGCGGGAGAGTTTTGGCTAAAAAATCTCACTTATTATGGGGAGAGATTAAGTAAAACTTTTGTATTATGAGTATGGTTTGAGAATCACTCCCTCATCCTCAAATCTAGTCTGTTGACATCTTTGTCAAACAATGAGGTATAGGCTCGATTAATGGGGTTTTTTTGTAATTTTTTCAAATAATTATATAATAAAAAAAGATTGGAGAAAAGGGCTGACGAAAAGTAAATAGGGCATGAAAAAAGAGCGGAAACCAGAAAAGCGTCGACAGCAGGATTCGAACCTGCGCAGGCATAGCCCAACAGATTTCGAGTCTGTCTCCTTAACCACTCGGACATATCGACGCAACGGAATCGTTCTTAATCTATTGCATTTAGATAATTTTAAACAGTTAATGCAGGCAGTCGCCAGAAAATTGGCCACGTCATTATCCAGACAAATGCGAGAGGGATTGAAACTCAGTACTCTGCGGGGCGAGTTTATTGTGTGACACCTGTAAAAATTTGTTTCTTCTTTTTGTAAAAATAATATATGTTTTTAATCCTTTGATGAGTTTTTTTTTTGTCATGTTTCAAACCTTCAGAGCCTAATGCATTTTTTATTCTTATGTATTGCAAAGAAAATTTTTATTCAACTTTAAAGATTGATGGTTCCACGGGCCAAAGCTGAAAAGAAAATTGAGATACTTATTGTGCTCACTTTAAGTTATAAAAACAGAATATTTTATTTTAACTTTTTTTTTTCCTAGAAGCACTGTCATTTGAAATCTAAGTCTATATACTTCAAAATTGAATACTCCATCCATCTTAAAAAGAATCAAATATATATTTTTTATTGTTCTAAAAATATTGAAATAGTTTTCTTTTTGGAAAGTTTTTTAACTACTAATTTGTTTTATTACCCTCATCTAAGCTCTTATAACACAATACCGAATCAATAATCTTTTACTTATTAATATTCATTTAAATTCATACTATACAAAACCTCAAAAGAAATCTTTTCTTCTTTTAATTATCATTTAAACTCTTATCACACAAAACCTAAAATATTTTTTTTTAATTTTAGTTTCATGAGAAAAATTGAAAAAAAAAATATCACAAGTTACATATATCTTAATCTCCATATCCATAGAAACATTTAATTTTTTATAGGATGGATGAAGTATTTTCTTAGAAAATAAATCATTTTTATGAATATCTTTTATCTTACTCATCTTAAAAAGGAAAATTTAATAAACAGTATTTACTTTCTAAAAACTAAGTAAAAAAAATCTTTTTAATTAGTGTATAACATGGATAAATCACTGTACATAAATCACTGTGCTATTCAAGCACATGATTTTTTTTTGGCAGGCTTACTTCAGTGGAGGCCCGGGGGTAGTGCTTCACCGTTTGTTTTGTAACTAGGATTGTTAGGAGACTCCTAGAACTGATGTAGTTGAGATAAATGTGGATGCAACTATTTTTTAGTTTCATGCTTCTACTAGCATTAGGATTGTTGCTCGTGATCATTCGGGGAAGCTACTATTATTTATATCTTAGGGATTGAGATTTGATGATAGTGTTCTTTAGGTAAAAGACCTTGGCAGCTTTCTATGCTTTTGAAGCTTTGAAGCATGGTTGTTGCTCACTAACTTTGGACTTTGATTTTTAGATTTTTGGCTTTTGCTCTTTGTTTGGAAGACCAGAGTTTAATTATCCATTTTGTGGTGATATTTTATCTTTAGTTCCTTCTTTTATTTCTGTTGTTTTTATTTATAAGATAGTTTATCTTTAGTTACTTGGTTTAGTTCTCATCAGCTTGCACGAGGAGTTTATTTCAATAATTCTCTTCCGAATTAGCTGTCATCTGCTCTTAACTCAGATCTTCAGTAATGCCATGATCTGGTTTTATTTTGAAAAAAAAAAATGTTTTCTCCTCTGCTCTCAACTCTGATCTTCAGTAATGTCATGATCTGGTTTTATTTCAAAAAAAAAAAAATGTTTCTCCACTTCAATCTATTTGACATAAGAATTATCACATCAATTGACTGTTTACTTTTCCTTAAATCAATGAAATTATTATCATCCAAAGTTCAAACCTTGGCGTGTGTGAGAGAGAAATAAGGCTGGAGCATCCAATACGAATTAAAATGGTCAGTTAAGAATTTTTGGGCTTTATTAACATTATTGTCTATAAGGTAAAATTCATATTTAGTCTCTTAACTTTAAGGTTCATCCTAAAGTAGTCCTTTAACTCTAAAAGTAATTATTAAAGTTCTCAAACTCAACTCATGTCTTCTATTTTAATCCCTACAATCAGTTTAATCATTATTTTGGATAGAAATTGTCTACATGGTACCCAAACTATCATATGACATCCATTTTCATGACAATAACTGACAAGACTGAAAGAATAATATGTTTTAGACTAAAATTAACGAAGACAAAAATTTTTGGGACTTAAAAAGGTTTAACCCTAATTTATTCCTCTGTCTTTTTGTCTCGCTATCTCCCCATCTACACAGCCATAATCTCACTATTTCTCCACCACCCTGTCTATGCCATCATAATCTCGTAGTCCTTCTCACCGATAATCACTCTCAATCCCGCCATGCCTATCATCTTTCTCTCCGTAAAGTGCTCCTTGTAGAGCTCTGGTGCCATGAACGTAGGCATGCAAATTGAGGTCTCTATGGATGACACAGGGCTCATGGGTGTGTAGATAGTCAAAGCCTATCACAATTTGGTGCAACCAGACCTTCAAACTAAGGTAGTCTATTATTGTGGCCAGATTCCCAAATTCAGTTCTGCCACATCGCTCCTTCATTCCCAAATTCAGTCCTGCCACCTCCACACTCGCTCCTTCGACACCAACATTTTATTCGTCAACTTTCCTACCCAAGCACAATGACTCTCAATTGGAGAAGCAAAGAAGTTTGGTAGGTGATTTCGATTTTGATTGGAAAAGCAAAGAAGTTTGAAGATTTTGATTGGAGAAATTCGACTTGCAATTAGAGAAGCAAAAAAATTCGATTGGAGAAGTTCAGCTAGTGATTTTAGTGTCGATTAGAGAAAAAATTTTGGTTGGAGAAATAGAGAAGTTTGGTCGAAGGTGAAGTTGGGGGGAAAAAGCTAAATGCGCTTTCATAGGTGGAGATTTGAGGAATTGTTGGTTAATGTGGATGTAAGTCCCTAATATTATTAGTTTGTGTCAAATTTAACCTAAACTTTTGTATTCTTACAATATAGCCATTTATTGTTATGAAATAGGATGTCAGGTGTCGGTTTGAATGCCACATTGACATTTTTTTGCCATAAATAAAGATCAAACTAATGGTAAGGACCAAAATAGTATATGCAAGTTGAGTTATGGGATTTTAATAGTCACTTTTAGAGTTAATGGATCATTTTAGGACAACCTTTAAAATTAGTGGACCAAATTTTAATTTTTTCCTAATATAATAGGAACTCATTTTCATACTATATTAACTTAGTTATACAAAATACACACCAGTTTCATGTATCTATGTCTCAATTTCGTACAATAGCAATGCACTTTAATACAATAGGGAATCAATTTTGCAAAACAACAACAATAACCTATTTCCCTACAACATAAACTCAAACAATAAGAATTAATTTTGAATAATAGTTACCCAATTACGTAGAATAACAACATATATACATACATACATATACATATACATACATATGTGTGTGTGTGTGCGCGCGTGCAATTAAATTCTAGATTTATACATTATCAAAACTTAAAACTCATATAATAAGAATTCAGTTTTATACAATATTAACTTAGTTTCATAAAATAGACACCAATTTTGTGTATCAACATTTTAATTTTGTATAATAGTAATACAATTTAATACAATAAGGAGTCAATTTTGTGCAATAAAAATCTATTTCCTTACATCATAAACTCATATAATAAGAATTAATTTTGTATCATACTAACTTAGTTATGTGTCTGTATATTTGTATACACATATAACTGAAGGAAATTTAATGCACAACTAATGACCACTTTAATTTTTATGATATAAAATAAATGTGGAAATTAATGTGTACTTGGTTATCACTGAAGAACTGAGTGATAGCCTCCATAATGAAAAATTCCTTTTTGAACATATTGCGGAAGACATGACTTGTTGTGAATACCCAAGATCAGATATTTAATTACTTGAAAATACAAGTAATTAAATATGTTGGCTTATACCCAATACTAGAGCATAATTCTTTTTATGGTGATAGAGAAATGTATATCGTGAAATAGAATAAGTAGAGCCTCCAAAAATTATGTTCGCAACTTCTATTTGTATAATTTTATTGCCTCTATTTATAGGGGATGAATTGACAATTATGGAGGATCATAACTCTTCATAAAAAGTTATACTATTTCGCCAAGAGGTGCTTTTATCAACCCATAACTTCTTCCCTTAAAATAAGGTAATAACTACCCTTAAAATAGTTGTGTTGGTTCAAACAGAGTCACAACTCTTTTAAGAGTTGTGTTTCCTTAAATCAAGGCCATAACCACCTTCTAAAGGTTGTCAAATTTGCCTAAAACATGACCTTTCATTAAAAGTTATGTTATTTTACTAAACAGGATAGTTATGGTGCACAACTATCACCCCAAAGGTCATATATGTTAGGATAGACATATTCTTTCATTTAAAAGTCATATCCCTTCATAATATGAGTAGTTATAGGGTAGTTATTAAATAATTATCCTATGCATCAAGGTATACATGTACACTAACATATGATGTGACCACACCAAACAGTAGTAAAATAAGTATATCTTAATGCGTCTATAGAATTTAGTAATCATTTTTTATAACTAAATTCCAACAATAACAACAACAGCAATCGAGTTTGATACAAAAAACTAACCTAGTTTCCCACTTATAGAACTTTAAATTTATAAACTAGTTTCATACATATTAAAATCAGTTTTGCACTGTATTACAAAGCCATATTGTTTGACATTATTAAACTAAATTAGGAAAAAAAATTCACACTATACATATAAGCATAATACATTAGCACAGTCATATACAAGAAATTACTAGTATCATACATTCATTAACCAGTATCATACAAACATAACTGCCCGCTTCCCCCAAAAAAAATTTGTGTCAATCATAGATAAATTGTCCTTCACCAATCTCATACTATTTTGTTCACAAACATAAACAATAAGGATCTAAATTAGAGAACCAAAAGTACCCAACCAAAACCCATAGTACTTTCAAACCTAAGTAGACCAAACTGCAAACCAAAAAAATCTAAACCCAAAATCTAACATTAGTAACCCATAATAGTACATGAGACAAGATCTATAATCACCCAACTAAAAAGCAAATAAGCATCGTGATCTATAATCTGGAAAAAAACCCCTAATAAAGTGTTGGTGGAATAGTAGGACGTGTGATCTGTTGTAGCAGTAGAAAGATCTAAAATAAAGGCTACGAAGACCAAGTGACGAGTTCAAAGTGAGGAATGGTGGCCAAATGATGAAGAAAAATCCGAGCGGGAGAGATATTAGGGAGAACAAATACTAGGGGCAGAGCTTGAAGTGGCGATGGCTGGAAGAAAAAAGCTGGGTGCCAAATGGCCTTTAAAACTAGGTTTTTTTATTTCAAGAATAGGGGCTAATTTTCAGGAATTGATAAATTCCAAATTTCTAGAGTTTCAACCCAATAATGGGATTATAAGAAAAAATTGCGGTGTCAATCCAATGCTTTTTTATTCTATATCTCATTTTTTGTTCCCAATTGTTTTGTGCTTCTTGAATTGATTGAAACTATAAATGGGGAGGAGATGAGAATGTCAGTTGATGTCCATTAAATGGAGTATATACTCCGTAGAATGGATATAATGCATATATGTCTAATTAGACATAGTATAGATTTTACATTTTTACCCCTTACTATTGTAAAAAATTACTCACAAGAGGACACTCTAAATGCAACACACCCATGTCCCACATGAGTGAATTGTGGGAAGCCTTATGTGGATATATAAGCTCTAATTCCATAACATAAGCACCTAACGCTTATCAATTTTCAAAGGATAGCCCATGTGGTGTGGGCAGGTGTTCCATTAACCGGTTCTGAACTTGGGTCGTTATAGATGATATCAGAGCCGACCCAAGACCACGATAGTGTGGCATAGTGGGTATGCACATGCATCGTCTACCGGGACTGATCCTGGATTCGATAGGCTACTTGGCCAGGGGCTAAGTAATTTGATTAGAGAGGTTACTTGGTCCGGGGAACCAAGTAATCCGATTGACCCCAACGACAATGTTGGGTACATAAGGGGGTGTTTGTAACACTCCTATATCACACATGGGTGAATTGTGGGAAGCCTTATATGGATATATAGGCTCCAATTCCAAAACATAAGCACCTAGCGCTTATTTTTTTCATAAAGGATAGCCCATGTGGTGTGGGCAGGTGTTCCATTAACTGGTTCTGGACTTGGGTTATTATAGATGGTATTTGATAGCCAAAGGGATATTACCCTCCAAATTCCCAAGCTCTGACGAAGCACCACCCACGAAGAATGCAAGCACCAACCTCGGGAAAAGAGGGTCCGCAGTCCTTGGCCCCCTGACCTCGGTAATCCACCATCACCATTGGGGAATAATAGGACTAACCTCGGGAACATGGTACACTACCACCATCAGTAAGATGACCTGACCAACTTTGGGAGGAGTACACTCACCATCCTTGGTAGGGGAAAACATCCTCCAAAGGGGATCCTCTATTCCGAGGGGCCTTCCGAGTGACTGAAGCAACCTCGACCAGAAGCTCTCATATCTCGAAGAGGTCTCTTTCTCCGAAGGGATCTTGTGAACACAACAAAAATGGTTAAGGTGCCTTTGACACAGAGACCTCACACACGCCCCTGACACACAGGCCTCTCACGGCCCTAACTTCTAGCCAGAACGGCCTATGGCCAGCTGGAGATCCCCATCCCCGAAGGTACGGACCACATATGGCTGAACACGTGTCATGATCTGAGCGGGCTGTGTCAAACGGACTTTTCCCAACGTCCTCCTATAAATACTTGGGGAAATGACCTTGGTAAGGACACAGGCAGAACTCTCAAGAGAACTGTACTCTTTACTCTCTATTCACTACTCTTCACTTGCCAAATACTGACTTGGGCGTCGGAGGCTCCTCCCCCGGAAACACACTCTGGGGACTTCCTAACCCCTGTTCTTTTGAGCGTTTCAGGCAATCTCACGACGAAAGTCTCTTCTACCAGTCTCTCTATAGCAGAAATCCCTCTCAAGCATACCATGTCGTACTACGAAGATGCCGACAGGCATCATTTGGCAACGTTTATGGGAAATCACCCTCAGGTAGCCGTCGTTGAGACTCGGCGTTCTAAGGATAAGGGACTCCCGAAGTCGCCATCCGTGCCGAAAAATCAACCGGTGACTGAACAACCCACCATAAGGACTTCTTTGCCTGAGGACGAATGTCCTCTAACAATCACGATAAGCTTCCGACGTGATTTTCAACGCTCTATTGGGGCTGAAATGACGCAACAATTGGAACAAAGGTGGTCACAGTTCACTCACCGGAGTTTAAGGAATGGGGACTTTCGTGACAAGTCCTCAACGGATGACGTACCCCTCAAAGGCTGACGTACTGGAGAAACGGGGTCCAAAAGGGCTAGGACTTCCCACCGGCGGAGTTCTTCACCGGAAGAGAGATCACAATGCCCCCGCCGTCGAAGTTACTCTCCAAAAAGGAGGTGTCGTTCTCTGTTGCCGGAGGCCTCCAAGCAGCGAAAAGAGCCTAGCGCCACCATCCTCATGGAAAAGATCCTAGAGATGTTAGAAAAAATGGAGAGGCAGATCGCCCGAAAGCCTGTCTGGTCAAGGTTATCTGAGACCTTCACCGGAGAAAAGTCACCCTTCGTCCAGATGATAGTGGAAGAACCAATGCCAAGCGATTTTCGGGTGCCTCGCTTGAAAACCTATGATGGGCGTAGTGACCCTCAAGCCTACCTAACCAAGTACAGGTGTAGTATGGTGCTACATGGTACCGATGACGCTACCCCTTGCAAGTGCTTTAAGGTCACCCTCTCCCGCTTGGCAACCGCGTGGTACAACTCCTTCCCCCCTGGAACTATAATGAGTTTCCAAGAGCTGTCCACGGCGTTCACGCAGCAATTCATCGGTAGTAGGCCGACGGCGAAGATGCCCGTTTAGATGTTCGACTTAGCACAAAGGAATGGGGACACCATTCGTGACTATATGGAAATGTTCAATTGTGAAGCCCTGAGTGTGCCGGACTTTCGTCCTAAAATACGCATGCTCGCCATGATAAGGGGACTTCAGAGAGACTCACAACTCTTCTACGAGTTCTCTAAAGACCCCCTGAACACCTTAGGAGAATTCTACTGAAGGGCGGAACAATACATGAAAGCTGAGGAGCTTAGGATGGGGGGGCCAAAGTCTGAGCACATACGCCCTAAAGAACAGAACAGCCAACCTCGGTATCCAACCGAAAGTGGAAGGAGACCTCAAAAACAGAGAGGGAAGAAGCCAGTGACGTTCACCCCCTTGAACACCACGAGAACGAACATACTACTGGCAATGGAAAGGCAAGGCACCTAGATCCAGTGACTGAAGGGCATGACCTCGGAAAACAAGAAAAATATGAAGAAATTCTGTTAATTCCATCGAGATCACGGTGATGACACTGAGGATTGTTTCCAACTCAGGAAGTACATCGAGTCCCTGATCAAGCAGGGCAAACTTCGTCGGTACCTACGGATGCCCTCTTCCAAGGGAAGGAGGGAGGAGGAAAGAAAGGAAGATGAGGACTACGATTCCGACCGACGTCGGAACTGAAGTCCCAAGAAGAATCCTCCACCACCGGCTGGAGTAATCCAGACGATCACCACGGGACTACCTTCGACAGAGAGGAAGAGGAAAGCCAAGGAGATCTCAGTGATGGAATTCGGTGACCCATCGAACAAGCTCGTTCGGAAAGATGGGTCTACCATAGTATTCCCACATGATGACCCACTTCTTATTATGGAAAGGATTGGGAGTTGGGACATAAAAAAGGTGTTCTTGGATGACGGGTTCAACGCCAATGTCCTACTCCCCACCTGTTGCCAAGCTTGGGCATCACGAAAAATGATCTCAAACCTGTCACACCCCCTACCTTCAGGGTAGGTCCTTCTGAACTCCCTGTCCTCGGGTAGATTGATCTACCTCTGATGATAAGGGGAACTGCAGTTCAAAACAATGGAGAGCTCTTCGCCTCAGCCATGACCAGGTTCATAGCCATTAACATCCCTTCTTCATACAATGCAATCCTCGGAAGGTAAACTCAAGGGAACTTTCACATCCGCCAGATGTGAAGTACCTGACGGTCACGTTCGGGACAAAGGAGAGGGACGCAAAAATATTTATTCATCAAACAGAGGTCCGGAAGGTCTTCGTAAGAGCAAGGCAAAGCCTGATGAAAGTGCACATACAGACCTCGAAAGAGAAGGGCATACCGACCGAAGAGGCTACAGAGGGAGAGATAAGTGACTCAAAGAAAATCAAAACTGAGAATGTAGAGCTTGTCCCTGGTCGAAGTACCCGTGTAGGGAAACGGCTGGCCGAAGGTGACAAGCAAAAGCTTGTATATTTCTTTTTAATGAACAAAAATCTATTTGCCTACTCGCCGAAGGACATGCCTGGGGTAGACCATCGTATAATTCAACATAGTCTTAAAATATGCCCTGACGTGAAGCCTGTTCACAAAAAAAATTAAGCCTTTCGGCACACAAAAACAACTCATCAAATCCGAAGTCCAACGGTTGATGGAGGCAAACGTAATAAGGGAAGTCAAATATCCCGAATGGCTTAGTAACATGGTTATTGCCACGAAAGAAGGGAGTGACAAACTCCGAATGTGCATCGACTTCCGAAACGTGAACGATGTTTGCCCTAAGGATTTATATCCTTTGCAGCCAATAAACCAGTTGGTAGACTCAACCACCGAGTATGGCCTCCTTAGCTTCCTTGACGCCTTCAGCGGGTATCATCAAATTAGGATGGACCTCGAAGACGAGGGAAAAACTGCCTTCATCATCGAAGTTGGTACATACTGCTATATTAGAATGCCTTTCGGGCTAAATAATGCAGGGGCCACGTACCAGAGGTTGATGAATAGGGTCTCCGGCTCCCAAATTGAGAGAAACATGAAAATCTACATCGATGATATGATAGTTAAGAGCAAACTGCCGAGTAGTCATATCATAGACTTAGAGGAAACATTCCACCAACTGAGGACATTCGAAATTTGTCTCAACCCCGAAAATGCGTGTTCGGGGTGAATGTGGGTAAGTTCCTCAGATTCATGGTGTTAGAAATAGGTATTGACGCCAATCCGGAAAAAGTTAAGGCCCTGCTGGGATTACGGACTCCCACAACAACCAAGGATGTGCAAAGACTTGCGGGGAGAATCACATCCCTCAGCAGATTCATCTCCAGATATAGGGATCGCTGTCGACTATTCTTTAAAGTCGTTACTAAAGTAGCAAAAAATGGAGGTAACCTCGGAACCGAGGTGCACCCTTGGAACGAAGATTGCCAAAAGGCCTGAGAAGAGCTTAAAGTCTATCTAACCCGTTTGTTGACACTTTGGCAACCACAGGAAGGAGAACCCCTCATACTCTACCTCGCCATCATCGAAAAGGCGGTGAGCTCGGTCCTTGTAAAGGAAGACGGGGCAAAGTAGTGGCCAGTATATTATGTAAGCAAGTCTCTGTATGGCGCCGAAGTCAGATGCCCCTTGCTACAAAAGGCTATTTATGCCTTGGTACTTGCAAGCAGAAGGTTACGACCCTATTTCCAAGGACACCCCATTGTCGTGCAAAGTAACTTGCCTCTTCGGGATATCATGAAGAAAGTAGACCATTCGAGAAGGCTTTCGAAGTGGTGCATCGAGCTCGGTGAGTTTGATATCGCCTATGAGCTGAGGAAGGCAATAAAAGCACAGGCATTGGTAGATTTCATTGCCGAAGTACCCGTTGCCGAAGACAGCCCACCTAACCTCGGAAAGGATGAACCTGAGTGGACTCTGTTTGTTGACGGGGCCTCCGACTCTGAACATCAAGGAGCTGGAGTAATTCTTCGTGGTCCCGAAGGAATGGAAGCCATGAAGGCCATCAGATTCGAGTTTAATGTCACCAACAATATGGCAGAATATGAAGCCTTCATAGCAGGTTTGCGCCTCGCCAGAAGAGTTGGTGTAAGAAACTTAAAGGCCCACAGCGATTCTCAGCTTATGGTCCGACAGATGGCAGGGGACTACGGTGCGAAGGACCCAACCTTGGCAAAGTATCACGACCTCGTATCAAAGCTCATCTAGGAGTTCGATGCGGTACACATCGAGAACGTACCTTGTCAGGATAATTCTGAAACAGATACTTTAGCTAAGTCAAAAAAGTCCACCAAGGTGCTAAGTCACCCGATCATAGCAATAATGAGCATAGCAACCTCGAAAAGATGGTGGAAAAATTCCATAAAAAAGAATTTTACAACTTCGAAACTTCCCGAAGATCCTCTTGAGGCAGCAAAAGTGCGAAGATGTTCTGGACGATATTTCCTGATCGGGGAGGAGTTATATCGACAAGGGTACGTGAGTCCACTACAAAGGTGTGTCGGCGAAGAGGATATCGAGACAGTCTTCAGAGAAGTCCATGAGGGGGCCTGTGGTTCCTACATAAGAACTGACGCTCTGGCAGGAGTACTACTCCGCCAAGGATACTTCTGGCCTACCTTAAAGAAGGACGCGAGGCAATTCGTCCAGAAATGTGACAATTGCCAAAAACACGCTAACATCCAGCGGCTACCCTCGAAAATGGTAACTTCGGCTAACTACCCTTGTCCCTTCGCAGTATGGGGTATTGACCTCATTGGGCTTCTCCCAACTGCACCTGGAGGAGTAAAGTTCCGCGTAGTCGTAGTGGATTACTTCACTAAGTGGATTAAGGCAGAGCCTCTAGCAACCATATCGGCGAAGGATGTACAGAAATTCGTCTGGAAAAACATCGTATGCAGATTCAGCATACCGAGGGTGATAGTGGCTGATAATGATTCTCAGTTTATTGACAAGGGGTTCTAAGAATTCACTACTGACCTCGGGATAAAAATGCACTTCGCCCCAGTAGCACATCCTTAGAGCAACGGATAGGTAGAGGTTTCAAACAGAAGCATAAAGGATGGCTTGAAAAAGAGACTGAAGGAAGCAAAAGGAAAATGGCTAGGAGACTTCCTAGTGTGCTATGGAACTATCGGACAACCCCCTGAAGGGCCACAGGTGATATGCCTTTCTCTCTTGTATTCGGCACAGAAGCCATTATTCCTATTGAAGTGGTTCAGCCATCCATAAGGATACAAGTGTTCAACGAAGAGGGGAATGACCTTGGGTTGAGAACCAAGCTAGACCTAATTGACGAACACAGAGAAGTAGCTAAGCTTAGAAGAAAAGCTTTTCAGCAAAGGGTAGCTATCGCTGTGCACTCGCATGTCAAGCGAAAAGGAATCAAGAAGGGGGACCTCGTCCTTCAAAAGGCTGAGTTTGAGCCTCGAAGACCATCTCACGGAGTGCTTCGACTGAACTGGGAAGGGCTCTATTTGGTTCTTGATGATGTTTGGCCAGGAGTCTACAAGCTCAGCGCTGTTGAAAGTGGAGAATTTAGGAACACATGGCATTCAGATGCCCTGAAAAAATTCTACATTTAGAAAAATTTCTAAGAAAAAAAGTCCCACCAAATGAGCCTAGACGAACAAGGTGTAAGTACATATGCACAAAAATAATATGTGTCCTCCGAAAGAACAACAACCAAACATGGTTGATACAAATAGGCAAAGATTTGCCGAAAGATATTGGCCGAAACTGGCACTATATGTGCCGAAGGCAGTTATTCTGATAACAGGCACGAAGGATACTTACTATCTTCCTGAGGGACCTGGACCGAAAATGGTTGAACTCACCCTCGGTACTGAAGATAATATAAGAGAAATATGTCTTAGAACTTAGCCAAATTTTCATTCATGACTTTGTACAACAAGGAGAAGTTTCGGAGGAAAAAAGAAATTTCATTTACGTCTTTGTACAACAAGGAGAAGTTTACAAAGAAAAAGAAGAAGAAAAAACAAAGCCTATTGGGGGCTCTGAACGCCTAGGGGAGCTCGCCATCCCAAGCTTTACCACCAACTTCCTCTGTCACATCCTTCGGTGCCGGAGGAAGGGCAAAGAGAAGATTGAGGTGCTCTATCTTCGACCATGTCTAGTGAGGCCCTTCGGGGATGTCCAGACCCGCCAAAAAGAAGACGTCAAGGTCTAGGTACTTGGCCAGAATTTGGTATCGAGCCAAACAAAAATCATTTTAGAACGCAACCTTGGTTGCTTGATCAGCTTTGTCCTTCTCGATAGCCAAGTTGTTCAGGTCGTCCTTCAGCTTAGCGACCTCCTTCTCCAGCTTTTTCATCTTCTTATTTTTCTTTTCCTTCTTCAGCGCGTCGATCTCAACTTGAAGTTCGGCGTTGTCTGCAAGGGCCTTCGTGAGGAGTGCAGAGTCTTCCTCTTTCTCCTTCCGGTAGGCCTCGTTAGTCGAAGTCAGTGTGATAACCTTCTCCCTGAGGTCAGACACTTTCTTGGAGAAGTCTTGAAAGAGCCCCTCCTGACTCTTCAAGAACTTCTCCCGAACTTTAGCTACCTCCTCCTTGGCTATCTTGTTCAGCTCAGCATACTTAACAACCGAGCTGGCACAAAATACCTTGACTCTCTCCAAGAGCTCTTCAGTCCGAGATCGGATCGAAGACTGCTTTGCTGCCCATGCTCTGAAGTATCCATTGTACGCCAAGAGCTGCAAAAAACAAAGACTTCGAGTAAGGGTCAGAAGGCTATAAAAGCTTAGAAAAATCTTCTAAGTCCCAAAAAGCTCAGAATTTACCTGGGCAGCGTGTTCGGACATCCTTATGGCGAGGACCTCCTCGTTTGGGCACTCCTCAGTAAGGGACTTAAAGGTGGCGTTGGTGAGGATGCCCTTCGCCATTTGAGGAACTATTTTCTAGCTGTCCTCGGAGAACAGGTTCATATCCTCCGTGAAGGTCCAGAAAGGCTCCTTTGGCACCTTGTCCTTCGGGATGTGGGATTCCCGAAAAGCCCGCTTCCGGGCGTACTCCACCATCCATACAGCGGGTGCCTCATCCTCTGTAAAATCATGCCAAAGTTCTATCAGCACATTATCCCTTAGCCATACGTCTATAAGATCTAAAATGCCGAAAAATTCCAAACTTAGAGAAAAATGGCTAAGGGACAAACCTGGAGGAACTTCAACGACATCCTCCTCGGAGTCACTGACCTCTTGTACATCGGCGGGGACCTGCTTGCCCTTCCTTCTTTGGAGCTCCTCGAGCTCTTCAGCGGAAGGGGCCCCCGCCGAAGCCCCCAAGACATCAGCCTTGGTAGTAGGGCTCCGTGGAGTCAAGCTGACCGCTGACTCCGATGGTGGGTCGGCGCGAACCAAAGTCTGGTCTTGCACCTCCACGTCATCTTCGGGAGGGGGGAAAGAGGGTCCTCCTTGGCCTTATTCCTTGCTGAAGATGGCCCTCCCCCAGCCGTCTTCTTTCTCTTCGGGGCAGCTTTCTTCCTTTGCTGCTCCCCCTTTTCAGCCTGCCCAAGGAAGAGGGACTTGTAGAAGGTAGCGGATTGATCACCCATCTTTGAAAAAGGAAAGACATCAATGTAAGTCCAAAGGAATGCATATAACAAAATCTAGAAGATAACTTACTCTCCACAAGGCCCTTGTATATGAGCTCCCCCTGAAGGAGCATCACCAGCCATGCCTTCTTCCCGTCAATAGCAGGCTTCGGCATGTTGAGGTAGGTTTTGTGCTCTTTGATTACCCCCAACTCCTGAAGGACCTCTTCGGTCATAAGGTTCCACTTGATGGAAAGGGGTACAAGGAGCTTGGAGGGACCTCGAGGTCCCAATTCATGACATCTCGGACACAGCTGTCGAACTCCTCAAACTTTACCACTAACTCTGGAGTTAGCAGCTTCTTAGGGTCGACGACATCTGTCTCTAGCGTCCCCCAGGCCCACCTGGCTGCACATATGACCACGCGTTATCCACCTTCAAGAAGAAGAATTTCTTCTACCCTCGCCAACTATCCTTGGTCCCGAAGGTGAACATATACTTTTTGCTCCCAGATCCCCGAGGTAGCAAAAAATAGAAGCCACCATTAAGAACCGGAAAGAGCTTGTAGTACTATGTGAAGATGACAAAGTGGCGCTCTATCTTGAAAACCCCCCACATGCAAAGGAAAGCGTTGAAGTAGGAGTAAGAGTTGGGAGGAAGCTGATTCACGGCTACGCCATGAAATTGGCAGAAGTCGTAAATCATCTTCGGCGGAAGAAACCGAAGTCTGGCCTTCAATTGGGCTCAAAAGACGGTAACCTCATGCAAGTTATTCATATAACTGAACAGGCCAGGTTTGGGTAGCTTAATAACCGCGTAAAAAGGGAGAAAGAATTTAGTTGTCCACTTCGCTAACTTTTTCGAAGTGGTACAACTTGGATGAGAATCAAGAGAAGCCAGCTCTTGGGGACAGTTTGGACAGACATGAGCGGAACAGGGGAAGACATTTGGAAGAGGGAAACCTAACTTCGGAAAGGTGAAAAGAAAAGAATGAAGTAATGTCGAAGAACGACTTTGAAAGAAGGAGACGACTTCGAAATAGTAAAAAAGGCTAGAAACACAGAAAATCGAAGGACTTCGGGAAGGAAAACCCACCAAAACTTTTGCCGAAGTCGGAATTTATGAACGCCGTCGTGAAAACTTGTCGGAAATCGCATCGCCGCTCGTGCCGCCGCAGGAAAAAGTGAGACAGCTTGAGAGCAAACGAAGCAAAATGGAAGCAAAAGAAAGCAAGGATGGAGAACTCTGAGGAAATGAAGGTTTATATAGGCTGAAGGGGGTAAGCGAATCGTCGCTATAATTACCCCTTGAAGGCGAATCGTCACCATAATTGCCCCTCGAAGACAAATAGACGCGGTTGGTACAACCGATGCGACTGTCCACCAATTACCGCATGACACGTGTCGTCTGACGCAGGAAATGAAGGCACGCCTCCTGACATCACGAAGGCCTAGGCAAGTTTATTTGAAGTGATGTGTCTGTTTGATTAGAAGACGTAACGATTCACTGACAAACAACATAGGCCCAAAGAAAGGGGATATCCAACTCGGGCTGAAGGAATAACTTCGAAACATCAGAAATTCAGCCAAAAACTGGGATAGCCACTTGAGTACCAGAGGAGCTACCTCGATTAGGAGTGGCATCTCAGATTGCCGAAACTCCCTCCAAAAAAGATAACCTCGGCTAAAAATTCAGTCATGACAACTGAGCTAACCACCACCTTCCCCTAAGACTCCCATAATTTGCTCAAATAACCGAAGACGTAACTTCAGCCTTTTGAGGGGGGCATGTGATAGCCAAAGGACTGTTACCCTCCAAACTCCCAAGCTCTAACGAAGCACCACCCTCGGAGAATGTGAGCACCAACATCGGGAAAAGAGGGTCCGCAGTCCTTGACCCCTTGACCTCGGTAATCCATCATCACCCTTGGGGAATAATGGGACTGACCTCGGGAACATGGTACACTACCACCATCCGTAAGATGACCTGACCAACTTCGGGAGGAGTAGACTCACCATCCTCGGCAGGGGAAAACCTCCTTCGAAGGGGATCCTTTGTTCCGAGGGGCCTTCCGAGTGACTGGAGCAACCTTGACCAGAAGTTCTCATATCTCGAAGAGGTACCGAAGAGGTCTTATGAACACGACAAAAATAGTTAAGGAGCCTCTGACACAGAGACCTTACACAGGCCCCTGACACACAGGCCTCCCACAGCCCTAACTTCTGGCCAGAACGGCCCATGGTCAGCTGGAGATCCCCATCCCCGAAGGTATAGACCGCATCTGGCTGAACACGTGTCATGATCTGAGTGGGATGTGTCAAACGGACTTCTCCCAATGTCCTCCTATAAATACTTGGGGAAACGACCTTGGTAAGGACATAGGCAGAACTTTCAAAAGAACTCTACTCTTTACTCTCCATTCACTACTCTTCACTTGCCAAATACTGACTTGGGTATCGGAGGCTCCTTCCCCGGAAACACACTCCGGGTACCTCCTAACCCCTGTTCTTTTGAGCATTTCAGGCAATCTCACGACGGAAGTCTCTTCTACCAGTCTCTCCATACCATAAGTCCCTCTCAGGCCTACCATGTTGTACAACGAAGATGCCGACGGGCATTAGTATTAGAGCTGACCCGAGACCACGATGATGTGGCATAGTGGGTATGCACATGCATCGTCTACTGGAACTGATTTTGGATTCAAGATTCTACTTGGCCAGGGGCTAAGTAGTCCGATTAGAGAGGTTACTTGGTTCAGAGAACCAAGTAATCCGATTGACCTCAACAGGAACGTTGGGTACATAAGGGGGGGAGTTTGTAACACCCCCATATTTCATATGGGTGAATTGTGGGAAGTCTTATATGGATATATAGGCTTAAATTCTGGAACATAAGCACCTAGCGCTTATTCTTTCCATAAAGAATAGCCCATGTGGTGTGGGTAGGTGTTTCGTTGACTAGTTCTGAACTTGGGTCGTTATACTAAACCTTGCTCCTCCATGAGAACCACCACAAATTTGACTCCCATTAAGCAGAGATGAAGCCGAAACGGCGACCAGAGCAAGACGATGACAGGAGTGGTGGCTGGAAGAGGCAAAGCCGGGAACGACGACCGAAAAAGGCAAAGGATAGGGATATGAGTGGAAGATCAGTGATGAGAATTAGTGATTTGAAGTGAGATGGTGCGATTTGAGATAAGGCAGTGTGATTTGAAGTGAGATGACAAGATAGGATAGGAGGCAAGGCTCGACAAGGAGAGGCGTGCCAAGTCGAGGCGTTGCAAAGCGAGGCAAGGCATGGCAAGGAGAGGCAAGGTGAGTTGAAGCACAGCGAGGTGAGGCAAGCGAAGAGGGAGATTGGGTGTAGAAGGAGGGTGGGCTGTGGGGGCAAGGGGTTGTGGAGGAAGGGTTGCGGCATAGAGGGGGGCCAGGTTGTGTGGGTAGGGGGTTGTGGATAGAGGGTTGCGGCGGTGGAAGGAGGGTGGCAGGGAAAGGATGAGAGATGGAAAGGATAAAAGGAAGAATAGGCTAATGAGAAATGGCGTTGATTTATTTTCCAAAAGAAAAATACTTCTTTTTATTTTCCAAAATATTTAAACACTTTTGTATTGCATTTTAGACATTTTTAAATTTTTATTTTCACACTTTTTTAGTCATTGAATCATATACCTTTATTTGAACACTTTTTTAAATATTTAGACACTTTTATATTTTTATTTAAAGACTTTTATATATTTAGTTAAACAGTCATTTTAATTATTTCACACATTTATTTTCTAAAGATAACAAATTATTCACAAGTTATTTAGTTAGACACTTTTACATATTTTTTTCAACATTTTTTAATATTCGATTAGACAATTTTTACTTATTGGTCCAAATACTTTTTTTTATTATTTTTTGAAAATAACAAATTGTTCACAAGTTGATTCTGTCATTTTTTGTTCAGAAACTTTTATATATCTATTTAGACATTTTTCAATGTTCAATCAGACACTTATTCTTATAGCTTTCAGACACTTTTGATTTCACATTATAATAAATTATTTTTATATTACTTATTAGACACTTCTACATACTATATTAGACACGTTTATATTTTATTGCAGACACTTTTATGATTCAGAAGCAACGATGACGTGACTTGGAGGCAACAATTGGCATGATCCAGTAAGTAACAACCCCAAGATCTGGAGGCGATCGATGGTGTGAGATCCAATTGCAAGCAGCAATACGATCAGGAGGCAATAGACGGCAAATGACGACAATATCCAAAGGCAAGCAGCTGTGAGATTTGGAGGCGGATAAAGACTGCAATATCTGGACGTGATTATGGTTCATCAAAGAAAGGGGCAGTAGCAACAGTGGCAGAATAGGCTGTAGAGGCGGGTTTTAAGGATGAGGGTGAGTTTTGGTCCAGGGGGAAATTAGTCAATTTATTTACTGGGCTATGGGTTATATATAGGGGAATTAGGGTTAGATTAATATGCCTAATTAGACATGGGTTTATAGTAAAAAAACTAATACTCCGTGTGTCCGGTCTCAAATCCTTTTCTTGGTGATAGACAAGGGTAAAATCCATGATAGGTCTCTTATCTTATTTTTTAATCGCAAACGAGTACCTTACCTTAAGGTTGTCTTATTAAAGTACTATACATCATTTATCGCGTTTCAATTGAGTTCTTTCCTTCAATTGCACTATTAATTTGGACAAAAATTGCTGATGAGGCATTAATTAATATTAAAATAAATATAAAATAATAAATTTCATCCTCAAACTTTTCCAATTAATTATGCTAAACCTTAAATTTTTTATATCTACTAGTTATACACCTAAGTGATAACCTCCCCAATTTTACCCAACCTCTTCTCACCACTATTTGCCAAAAGCTTCACTGCCCCATTAGCGAACATCGCCATCATGGTCCAGAAATAAAATCGTAACCGACGGCCTTGGTTTTTCATGTAAAGGCTCTCCAAGTACTTCCCATGGTTAAAATGCTAATGTAAGTAAATTCCAAGTTACTTTCTTCAAATAAGTTTTATTAAGCAAGGAAATCAAGCTAAGTAAGTTTAAGTTGAGTTCCAAAGTGTAATTGGCACCTAAAGGGCCAAATGGGAAAAATGGTAATTTTGACCTAAATCAGTGGCATGACTGTAATTTCAGTGAAATTAGGTTCATGTAAGTGTTTTGAGATCAATAAATTAAGACCATAAGTGTTTCTAACCATTTAAACCAAAAGTAAAAGTTAAGGGTGAAAAATGCATTAAGTGAGAAATTGAGCTATTATGTCTTAGAATGGCTTAAGTAGTTTAAGGGCAAAGTGTTTGGGTAAGAAAAACCTTTCAATGGGACCAAGGAGTGTTGGTGTAGGAAGAGTTTAAATGGCCTAAGTGAATCAAAGCTAAGTTTGAGGGCCAAAGTGACAAGAGGAGCAAAATGGGTTAAGTGGGAGTGGTTGCTTATATTTTTGGAAGAGATAGGAACTATTTATCATCTCCTCCATCCACCATTTTCGTGGCCCTTTCTCCTCCATAGCTTTCCATCTTCAAAGCTCCCAATCTATCCAAAATTCCATGAAATTTGAAGGTCCCAAAGCCAACCCAACAAGCCCTTAGCTCATTTTTGGTAGATTTAGTGCATTTAAAGTTGTTCTTGCAAGTTTTTTGCTCAAACCCTAAGGTAAGCATCTTTGATCCTTGTGGGTTAGTTCTAAGCTTGTTAAATGGTTAGAAATGGTCTTAATTTCATGCCCTTGGTGTCCAATTTGGTTGAACTCAAGCTTGGAACTCAAAAGAACTCCATTGAACTCAAGTTTGCTTGTTGTTTGCTTCTTACTTTAAGGATGATTTGAGGTTAGCGATTTAAGTTAATTCAGCTCAAATAATACTTAAAAATGTAGTATTACATGTGGGAATAAAGTAGAAACAAGACCCATGTGAGTTGGCTTTGGGAATTGAAAGATTGAGCAAATTTCGCGCAAAATAGAACATTGTCGCACAATTCTGGAAGGCATTGGTGATGTATCACCATGGCGATGTAAAATGGAGACGTGTAGCCAATGACTTTTTAGAAAACCTAAGAACTGATGCCTTTGGCGACACATTGCCAACGGCGTTGCTAAGGCATAAGTCCCTCTAGCTCGGGGCACCTTAAGGATGTCTTAATCTCTCAGTTATCATCCCTAGGTCAATTTAAGACATTTTGTAGCCCCAGTTGGATGTAGAATTCATTCCTAAGTTGGGAATTATATATTATTTAAGTGGTAGCTAAGAGGTATGGCTAAGGTAGGATATGTAATGGTGGCTAAGGGGGTTAAAGTGCTTAAGTTGCTAAGGCAGCACTAAGGGGATTAAGGCAGGTTTCAAATTCTTTGTTGGCCCAAGTGAGAGGTCATAGACCTTCGGGCAATGAAAAGGAAACCCAAGAGGATCCCAACAAAACCTTTTGGTTTGGTAAGTAAGCCACTAAGAGCCCTAAGCTAAGCTCGAAGAGCTTGGTAAGTTGAACCACATAAGGCAGCTGCACTGCACAATAAGTTAAGGGAAAAGACGGGTAAGGAAGGTATAAGCGGTGACTTACTCTAAGTAACTCATTAGAAGCGAGCAAGGGTTGAGTAAGTGACGACTTACTCTAAGGTGCCCGTAAAAGTACTTCATGGGGTTGGTTAAGTGCTAGCATAGGATATGAGGGCCAGTATCCAAGTACCCCAGTCGTAAAAGCTCATGGCAAGTCTAGCACCTATGGGTGTAAGAAAGTCCTAAGTGCATTTACATATGCATATTTCATTCATCCATTCTTCCATCCATTATTTGCTGTTTTTTTGTTTTTTCTTGTTTCTGGTTGTATTGTTGGTTGCTTGTTTGTACTGTATGCTATATATATACTTGTTGTGTTTTGCATGCTTGTTTTTGTTTCCCCCTGTAGGTACCAAATCCCTTACTGAGTACTTTAGAGTATTCATCCCTTAAGTGTTGTGTAGGTTATAAGTGGGCTAGTCAAGCTTAATAGTTGGTAAGGGGCTGCTCTTAAGGCTAAGTTTTATTGGTTTGAAGGTATTCTCTAAGTAGGAAACTTCAAGTTTCTAAGCTACTTATAGTATAAGTTAGTACTGACCAAAGTGTTTACCTTACAGTTTAAGGCTAAGTAAGTACAAGGAAAGTGTGGCTCATCACTTGAAGCTTGCTTGCTAGGTATAAAGCTAAGGATAGATTTTAGTAGATAGGTGTTGCTTCTTCTATATGTATGGTATTTTATAAAAAGAGATTGTCTTTATTAGTGTTCATTGGTGTGTATAACACTATAGTCACATTTGGGTGTATATAAGTTTGATATATATGTACATAGTTGTTACTTAAAGTTAAAGCAACTAAAGTTTTACGTCTTGGCTTGTTTTGAATTACATTTTTATGAACTGTCATGGTACTGTTTTCAATGTTGTTTATATTTATTGTTATCGCTTAGCCATGACGATGCATGCATATTTCCTATGCAAGGTAGGCTAAGTAACTAGTTGCACATAATGATTTAAGATATTTTACAAGTAAAAACTAACCAATTGTAACCAAGTAGGATCATAGTTTCTTAAGAGCCTACCAGTGGAAGTAAATTCAGGGCCTTGGGACCCTGTTCCGCCACATTTCATCTTTTTCTCTATTGCCTTCTACCTCACATGTGCCTTTCTCCTCCGCATCCTTGTTTCTCTATCTACCTTTCCCTTTGGTCCCATCCCTGCCCTCCATATCTTACCTTCGTCGTCATTTTCACGAGGCATATTAGCCTATGATTCACAGAGGAATTAACTTTCAAACTTATCTGGCCATTAATCAGCTCAAATTAGAAAATGATTTCAAAACCTTTCCAAAATAAAAAATTTCACTGAACCCATCTCTGCATTCAAGTTAAAAATTAAAACCAGTGATGAATTAGGTATTTTGGCCCGAGAAGGCGAGAAGACAACCCATCAGCACGTTACTAGGTCTTTTTAAGTTTGGCAGAGGTAGAGGTGATAGATAAGCCCCGGTGCACCATTTTTTTGCTTCTTCCCTAATGGTTTTTCCAATGAACCAAGTTCAAGGGCTGAAATCAAACCAGACATGGCAGGGCAGAACCCACTGTTGATGGGTCATAGAGGGCCGAGGAACTCCCCTTTGAGTCGTCGGGCTCTTCTCCTTCATTCCTCACCTTCCCTTTCACCATCACTAAGGACGCATGTGAAAAAAGAAAGGTACCACTGCCATCATCAGCAAGCTCGCCCTGATGGATGAGAGAAGTAGATGAAAGGTTGAATCTGGGAGTAGAAAGACAAGTGAGATTTAAGGTTTGTTCTGTCCATGTACCATCGTTAATCTATATCCTTAATTAACACCAAATTGTTCTTAGATTGAAAATCTAAGCCAATGACAATGAGAAAGAGGTTTAATTTTTTTTTTACTTGAAATGAAGTGAGATGTTAAACACATTTGAGCTATGATAATGCTAATTTAAAATGTATGAAGAAGTTTAAGGTTTAAATTTATTCATTGGAAAAGTTTGAGGACCAAAATTGATATTTTATATTTATTTTAGTCTTTATTAATGCCACATAAGTAATTTCTGTCTAATTTAATGGTCTAATTAATAGAAATGACTCAATTAGGATGCGATAAATGAGACAGAATACTTTGATAAGATAACCTTAATATATGGTACTCATTTGGGGGGAAAAAAAAAGTAAGGGATCTAGCGTGGATTTTACCCTATATATATTTATTGCATTCCTATTACATTCCTATATAAATTGTATAAAATTGATATAGTAGTGTATAGTTGTGGAGTTCTTAAAATGTAAAGTCCAATGTGCGAAACTAAGTTGTTATTGTCTAAATCTGGAATGCTATTGTATGAATTTGAGTTGATATTGTATGAAACTAGATTCATATATATATGAAACTATGATCAGATACAACAATGTAATATACGGATTCATTTGGTGCAAAAACCACTTGATTTTTTTATGTATGAAATAGATACATTGTGTACAAAACTGAGAATATATTATATGAAATTATTTACTTATTGTACGAAAATATGTTCCATGTTATATAAAATTAAAATTTTGGCATATAAACCTAGATATTTATTGAATGAAATTAGTTTCCTATTGAAAAAAATGACTTCTTATTCTACAAAAATAAGTGCCCATTATACAAAATTGAACCATTTTTCCATAGTCTCATAAAGACTTTGCAATACTAAATTGAATTTTTAAAAAATGAAATTGATTACCTATTGTATGAAACCTAGATTATAATGTATAAAACTATCCAAAAAGAAAATTATTATATTAAAAAACATAATAAATGGAAGTTACAATAAATTCTCTAATCAAATCGTCCTCCTGATCCCCTAATGACTTCCATTTCGTCTTTTTTTTTTTTAAAGAAAGGCCAAAGCCATCTATTTATTATATTTGTGACAACCCAAGTCTAAAGCATATCTATGGAACACCTGCACATACCACATGGGCTATTATTTGTAAAAGGATAAGCGCTGGGTGATCAAGTTCTAAAACTTGAAGTCACATATATACATTGAAAATCACATGAACTTCCCATGTGGGATGTGAGGTGTCATAACATTTGATCTCTAACTAAACTAATTTGATAAAAAGAATTTAACATCAATCATTTGTAAAAATTAGTCTTTTATCACCTTAGATTTCAATTTCCTTTCTTTTTTATTTCTCTAACTAGACTTAACGGAAAGATAACGGAGGCTAATGATGAAATATATACTTCATTTGCATATTAGACAAGGTGAACCATAGTATACTAGCGAATAAATATAATCACAAGTGAATTAACATGATGCATTAGTTAAGATGACAATGCCGCATCATAGTTTCTTGAAACTTCTTAAGCTAAAAAAAATAACATATTTGAAATAAAGTTGTGTTAAGAATCAATTGAGTGTTAAAATTTGTAATTTCGACATCCTATTCATTGAAAATTTATGTATTTACAATTAAGTTTCGTAGTTTTCTAAATTTTGGAAATTAGTAATTGTATCACCACTTTTATTACAATTATATCCTTATAATTTGTAATTTTTACAATTTAGGCCATGAGTTTCCATTCTGTTCAACTAGGTCGATCTATTTTACAAAGTTTTACAGTTCTCTCCTACAATTGTTCTTTTTTATATTCATGGTCCGTACATATTCAGTTACATTACAATCAAATCCTACACATTTGTAACAAAATGTACTAAAAAATGTTGAATTAAGTCGCTAAATTTTTATGGTTCAAAATAGTCACCAATCAAAGATTTAACCATGTCACTAACACATACATATCAACACATACCCAAAATTCATGAACACCAATTGCAAAATCACATAAATCATTAACATGACCATAGTACATATAACCAATTAAACTAAAAAAAAAAGTAAATTCATAGATTTTGGGTACTTGTTGGGGAAAAAAGGATTCACCATGAACTTACAATGAAAGACAATGATGGAAACAAAAATCGCTAGCA
The DNA here is from genome assembly GCA_005392925.1 of Aquilaria sinensis. NCBI lineage: Eukaryota > Viridiplantae > Streptophyta > Magnoliopsida > Malvales > Thymelaeaceae > Aquilaria > Aquilaria sinensis. Next base: position 161,628 of record SMDT01003074.1, read on the forward strand.
ATAGAGCCGGAGCATGGTGGGGAGGAGGTTAGTAGTCTCTGGGTGTGAGAGTGAAGTGAGAAGATGAGTTTAAGAGATGCATGTAGTTGATGTCAAGGGTTGAAGCTTACGGTTTAGAGCTCAGATTTAGATACAGATTTTACAGTTTGGAATAAGGGTTTATGGTTAAGGTTAGGGCTATTGTTTAGGGTTTTAGGATTTAAGGTTAGAGTTTAGGGTTTAGAGTCTTGATTTAGGATTTATGGTAAAGGTTAGGGTTAGAGTTAAGGTTAGAGTTAGGATTAGGGTTTAGGTTTACAGTTTAGAGTTTAGATATAGGTATAGAGTTTATGATTATATGATTGAGGGTTCATGGTTAAAATTAGGGTTATAGTTTAGGGTTTTAGGGTTAATAGGTACTCATTAGAGATAAATAATAAGAGTCAAATAAAATATTTGACTTCAGCAATTGTATTCAAAATAGGAGGTAAATATATAATTAGAAACAAATATTACATTGAGTAGTTATAACATACATTCGGTGCACAAGTGCACACCCACGATTGAATAGTAAATCTTTTTAAAGTGAACAATACTTCTTATTGAATGGAATAACATATTACAAAGTAGAATAATTGTATGAATGAAACATTATTTCTTATTAAATAGAATAGTACTATTTACAAACAACACATATTACCAAATGAACAACACATTTGTATGAATGGAACAATACTTTTACTGAATGAAACAACATTATTTACGAATATCACATCTTATGAAATGAACAGTATACTATAGAGCAGCACATTTTTATAAATGAAACAACATTTCTTAGTGAACAGAATAACATTATTTACGAACAACATATCTTATAAAGAAAACAACATATTACAGAACAATACAATCATATGAATGGAACATTATGTACTGCTAAACAGGATAACACTATTTGGTAACAACACATCTTATGAAATGAACTTCGTATTACAAAATACATATTTGTGTAAATGAAACAAACACTTCTTACTAAACAAAATAACAGAGATGCTATCAGAGGCAGAGATGTCAATGTTTCTGCCAATAGAGCACAAACATGCAACAGAGGAAGGGGTGACGATGAAGTGTATTATAAAATAACACATTTATATAAATGAAACAACTGTTCTTACTGGATGAAACAACACAAACATCACTAGAGGCAGGGATGCCGATTCATCCTTAAATAGGGCACAGATGTCGTTGGAGGGAGGTCGGCTGAAGAAGTCTAGCTTCTCCACAACTTCACTTTCCTTGTTGTCATCATCGAAATCATCTGTGATCGAAATAGATCAATCAGCAGTTAGTATCCTCGCATCTCTAACAACAATGATGAAGAACCAAGGTCATGAGATCTAAAGAGAACAAACCAAAAAAGATAAGGAAAAGTACGATATAGATCTGAGCGAGCTTGCTTCTGGTTATGGAGAAATAAACAAGCAAAGAAAAGAATTAGAGAAGGAAGAAACGAGTGGCAAAAATCATAAATAACCTAGAAGTAAGGTTTCTTTGCTTAGTCCGGGTGTATTTTAACTTCAGCCTATTACATTTATTACTAACTAGAATACAATGAAGATAAATTAAATAAATTAAATAAAATATTTATCTTCAATAATTAAATTTAAAATCAAAGATAAATAATTGAGGCTAATATAGTACTTACCATTTTCACTAATATAAGGCAGGAATATTAGTAATATAAGGCAAGAAGGAAGAAATTATTAAAAAATTGATTTAACAAGACATAGATAATATATGGATTATGAAGATGTATTAATGTATAAATAATTTAATGTAATACCATAATTCCAGAAAGTTTGATATTATAATCACTAAGATTGCAAAATTGAGTTGATTCTTATTAGTGAGATTGGCAAATTTAAGAATACTGAAAATCATTAAGGCCCATTAACTATTAAATTAAGGCCTTTTAATTGTTAAATCTTAAAAGACCTTGAGAAAAACCAAAGTAGATCATTTTTATAATTTATTCTTTAAATTCCATAATACCCCTAAACAAAAAGTATTTTTAAAGTTTCTTAAAATGGAAAGTTTATATTTGATGTACAATTTAGATATTCTATCAATATATAAAAATTAGAATTTTTTTAAAAATCTCTGTCAACTATATATATATTTTTTATTGATTTGGGTTAAAATCATGTTTTTTCGGCTTTAGCCATTAGGTCATTTCAGGTATAATCATCTACATATTTTTTACTAAATGATGTTAAATAGCTATAATCAATGCTAATTATGCATCACTCACACATATGGTTCTCAATAAAAATCTCATATATAATAGTTTGGCATAAAGGTACTCTTATAGACGTTCTTTATGTTTAGTTTCTCTTCTAAAATATCTATTATCATATTTTCTCCACAAACATTTGATCGTGCCTAATTCTATTATACCATAAGCAAATCAAATAAACTCATTAATACCTTCCATGAATACATGATTCATATAACCAAATTCATCTACCTTTCGATATATCCAATTATGTCTGCCTGCATCCATCTGATATCATTAAAAAAATTGTAAATAAACATTCCTTTAAACTTATAATAGATATTTAGACTTTTAAAGTATAACTTCATGGTAAGGGTTTGATATAAACATAATGTATGCATGTGAACTATTCCCTAAAAGATAATGACCTTACCCCATCACTTCCCACTATAGCATTTTTATCACGTTCTATATAAATTTTAGCAACATCTTCCCTTAGTTCTCATAAATAATGTCTCTTGAAATTACTTGCACATTAAGAATTGTCCTAAGGGAATATATTTGGCTGATACACCAAATTCATATAGTGCAAACAAAAAATGCTACACTTGGACTACTACTACTAATACAACCTTAAATTGTCTAACTTAGACAATCCATAATCCCATTAATCACAGATATAAATTGACGTGATACAGTTCATAAAGTAAGAATACACGTCAAATATATATTAGGTTTGTCACTAACGTAATCAGAGACAAAGATTCTATATGGCTTAGATATACATATATAATGACATGCTAATTTTTAGACTAAATTCTCATAACAAAAATTTTAAAAATAAATTTTTAAGTACGTAAACTTTTATCTTACCTTAGGTCACCAATGAACTAGTTATAAATAATGCAACAACGTTGAAATAAAAACAATAGTTGGACACCATTGAATACTACAAAACTAAGAACCAAAAATATAGAGAAGATGCAAAGGAAGGAAGAAAGAGGAGAAAGGATGAAGGAATAGTGCTGGTCTATTACTTAACAATTGTAGTAATATTATAGTAAACAACAAATCGTTGTATAATTGTCAAAAAAATTGCTATGATATTATTACAATGCATAAAATCTTCACAAAATGATTGTGTTTCTCATTTATTTTTTGTGTGCTTCTAGTTAGGTGATTATGCAACAAACAAAAATAAATTAATTAACCTCATACATTTTTTTTTTTGTAAAAGAAAGAAGTTTATAATAGTTAAAGATCAGAACAAACAACTTTATTTATCGCAAGCTAATTTTTATGACACCTCAAGTCATAAATTCCAATGGCAATTTCTGCCATAAATTCTACCTACATCGTCGTGCCACCATTCTTTGGAGTATCACTATTCAATGAAAATTTCTATGGCCTCATCTATTAGAAATTTTGACATATAGATAATGAAATTTCTTTCTTATACTATGTTTTCTATGACCTGGTTTTTATGACTAACCATAAAAAATTTTTGATGGCTAACTAAAATAGGCACTAGAAATCTTTTTCTAACATGTCAATAACTGACAATTGTTTTCCCTATAGCTTTCTACTGAATAATACAATCTTTAGTATATGAAAGTTTTAAATCTAGCTAGTTTTTTTTTTATAATTATGCTTTCAGTTTTTTATTAAAAGGAGTAGCATTTCTACAAAGTAATGAACAAGAAGCAAAACAATAAAAGCAATATCAAAAATACAAATTATCAAGATGTAAAACAAGAACATGCGTAACTCAAATGACTAAAAATATAAGAGAAATAGGCAAGATGTAAAACATAAATGAATTACATGTATAGTAGCAATGAGCAACATTTTCATAAAAAAAAATTAACAAAAGAAATGAGCAACATGCCATATAGAAATGTACAATAAAAAATAAGATAAAAACAAGATATAAAATACAAGAAAGCATCATGTCAAACTTCGATGAACTACATGTAAACCATGGTAATACAATGTTGAAATGAAAACAATGACAATAAAAATGATCAAGATGTAAAATATAGATCAACAAAATGCATAATAGAAATAAGTAACATGTTAAAGAGAAAATAGCATAACAAAAAACATGAAAAAGCAAAAGTGTCATACTTGAATGAGCAACAAGCAAAGAAATGGACAAGGAGAACAATAAAAGCAAGATCAGAAATACAAATAATCAAGATGTAAAACAAGAATATGCATAACTTAAATGAGTAAAAACATAAGAGAAATGGGCAAGATGTCAAATACAAATGAACTACATGTATAGTAGAAATGAACAACTATTTTATAAAAAAAAATAAAAGAAAAGAAATGAGCAACATGCCATATAGAAAAGTGCAATAAAAAATAAAAAAAAGATATAAAACACAAGAAAGCATCGTGTCAAATTTTGATGAACTACATGCAAAACATGATGATTTAATGTTGAAATGTAAGACAATGACAATAAAAATGATCAAGATGTAAAATACAGATCAACAAAATGCATAATAGAAGTGAGTAACATGTTAAAGTGAAATTAGCATAGCAGAAAACATGAAAAATCAAAGTGTCATACTTGAATGAGCAGCATGCAAATGAAGATAAAATGGGCGCAAAAGTAGATTTTTGAATGTGATGGATGATGAGATTAATTTGCTACAAGGGGAATAAGATAATTTTATTATCTCAAGAAGCTATCCTCTAACATGCCAAAATTCAAATTTTCAAATTAAAGAGGTACAAGCTGAAGAGATGCAAAGCAATGTCAATGGTTCTAGAGAGATTGGAATGTGCAATAGTCAAGCTGTTAGTGCTGAAGATAATGATATGGGTTAATTGCAAAAGAACTTCATATAATTTAGATCTTTTGGACCAAAATTTAGACATGAACTCGATTTGAAATACTACGCCAAATAAGCCAATGGGTGAGAAGTCCATGAGGAAATGCAAATGCATGCCTATCTTTATTATTTTTTTGTAATATGGCAGAGCTATTAAGCTTTCTAAATTTTGTCTTGCAAAAGCATTTAGAGGAGCCTCTATTTACACAAGGAAAAAAAAAAAATCAAGGAATACCCCTCTAGGGGAATAAATTCACTAAGAGCAAAAGAGGTGTAAGAATGTTTAAAGATGGGCCATTTATCATAGGATGCACTTTTATTTCTAACTCCAGCCACTACAAAAAGACATAGTCACGGTCACCTTTAGTGACACATCTTCAATTTGTCGCAAAAGGCAACCAATATCGACGGTTTTTAGCAATGTCGGTAACAATAGCCAGAGTTGCTAAAAATGCATAAATAGAATATGACTATGCTGAGAGATCTTTAATATTCATTGGTATATTCTGGCTTGAACCGACGGTTTTGAAACCATCTTTATAAGTGAGGTTTTATTAGAATAATGTTTAGTTGATAAAACTAAATATATACCGAGTACTTTATTTATAAGTATAAATTTTCTTTAACTTTTTTCTTTTTTATAAAATTCTTTTCGTAAGAGAATTAATTAAATATTTAGAAATTTTTGAAAAGATATATGCTATGAGAGAAGAATAATAAAAGCATTTTCCTAATTTACTGAAGTGCCATCTTTTAGTTTAAATCAAAATTAATAATTTTAATTATATTTTTTAAAAAAAATATCTTCGAACCGCAAGGTTTTTGTCCCTAGCTTCTCATTTTTTTCCTCTTTATCTGACCCTCTTGTCGTCTCCCTCACCCAACGTGAACCCTACTACCTTTCTTTCTGCGATCTATTTTTCTTTGATCGTACATAACGTAGGCTTGAACGAAAAATTCTGTTATTAATCTTCTTCCTCTTCCGTTTAGTATTGGACCAAAGCTTGTAGAGAAATTGCTAAAACTTTGCACCAAATATTTGGGGAAAATTTAGGTTTGGAGTGCAAATTTATCAAGGGAAGGCTAAGAACAAGGATTATTGGGGCTTCTTGCCATAGTCAGACCTTCTCTGGCAGCGTCATTGCCCTCATGTCGTCCATTATCAAGCTCTGACAAAGAAGACAAAAAAAGTGACGAGTCAAAGCCGATTACAGTTATTGGCTCTTAACCAAATGTGGCTTTTCATCACAAACGATAAATGGATCGTCTATCTCGCTCTAAGTTCCTTGGTCATTGTTACAGTGTGTGTAGATCGCTGATGTTGTTGTACTTAACTTATAATTATTATGTTTTTAGTTTAAGTTCAGTATAGTTCTTTATTTGATAGATGATTTGAGCTGTAGACATCGGAGATATCGATGCTGAGTATTTTTGCAGAGTCCATATTTTCTATGCAGAGATGTAAGTGTGCAAAATTTTTCAAGAGCTCATGCTTCTTGCTGATTTTATGTCTTACTTCCAGAATATGCAGGTTATTTGCTGTGGGTTTTATTTATTCATTTATTTATTTTTCTTCTCTCTTTCTGTACAATCTATATAGGCTAGAGACTAGAGACAGTATTAATGGTTATTGTGGCGAAGTATAGTAATATCTAATTTTTTTCAATTTTTAGTGTTAACACAACTCCAGTGAGTACTCTTTTGGGAATTGTTGCTTTTGATTGGATAAAGTGGTTTGAGTGGTGCATTTGGTGGAGGGAGGTAAAGAAACTTAGAAGACTGAAATCATATACAAAAATTTTCAGCCTGATGTTCGGATGTTTTTTTTCTCTTCAACTTGTCTATTAATTTTGTTGTGGCATACTTTGGTAGACTTTGATTGATAATGCATGTCAAATATGTTTTGCTTCCTTTTCATTTTTAAAATCTGTTTCCTCTTTCTTCTGGTATGTGAGCTTGTTTTATTTTTATGTTTCCTATTTTGTGTTACACTTTGTGAAATACAATGTCATTGTGTATTAAACTTAGTTGGTTACTTCATTCCTCCAGTAGTAGTAAATTGCACCGCCAACATCATAAAACCTGTTAGACACTTAGGAAATCACTTTGTAGTATTGTTTTTTGGGAAGTTGTTGGTCCTATTGAAGATTCCTCGCGCCAGCCTAAAACTGATGGATTTGTAAAAAAAACCTAATAGTGTTTATAATCTACTTGAGGGTTATTTCAGGACAATTGCAGAGCATACATATTTATTGTAGCCCCTGGAGTGACTGGAAAAGGTTATGTGGATGGATATGTATTGCTAACATTGCTAGAAAAGTTATATACATCTTTTTATTATGAAGTGTTTGGCCAGATAAAGATCTTGATTGGTTCAGTGCATTCCTAGTTCTTTAGTAATCGATGCTGACTTGATAAGTGTCATATTAACAGGAAGCCATGGAGATTGGCGTCCTCCAAATGCTGATACACCCAATCGGTCTCTTGAGGTGTAGGCTTTAAGCATCCCTATTTTTTCTCAAACAAGAAGTCATTTAGATCACCATTTTGATGAACATGAGCATGATACACTAACACCAAGAGGGTGGGGTTACTGGTATTTAAATGGTGGACATGAATCAGGTTGGCATTGCATCACTCATGGTTGCAATTATTATTAATATTATTTATATTTGGTTGGTGCAAAGCAAAATTTCATAACTTTTGCACCCATGCTGTTACCTTTTTTTTTTTTTTTTTTTTCTTTATAGCAGTTTACACTTCTTGGTTTGCCCTGCCCAGATACATGAGTGCAAAACTTACCTCTTGGTTATGTTGACATGAAGGAGGTTAGTTATTATGTCATTTATAATACTAAATCTGGGAAAGAATGAAAGCCGAGGTTTTATACGACATGTTGGAAATGTGTATCTTGTAGCTAACATAACATTTTAGCTAGAGAAGTGATAATTTTTTTTTTTTATGTTTTGTGTGGATGCAGACAAAGTTGAATCTGTGGTGGCTAATATAAAGCAACATCTTAATCAGTTTCTTCATAAATCACATATCCTATTTGTATGTTAATTACTTTTTCTTTTCCCATATATTACTGCAAAGCTTCTTATATATTGCACCCGAATCTTCTTGAAATTCGAATAAAAATCAGGGAAGAAAAATCATTAGGTCAAGCATTCTACCCAAGGCTGTTAATGGATCTTGTTCACCGAATAAAAATTTATAAGTCTATAGCTTGAGGGATTCTCTATAATCTGTATATAATTCCATTAGATTATCACCACCATTATGTGTTCTCTATGCTGTATAATTTACACAAGCAATGAAGTTGCTAGACTTAATGTAAGTTTGATCTTAGGATTTTCCTTCTATTTGTGCCTTTGCCACTTTGTAATTATGGTCTATTTGTTTGCAGGGACTTATTTTCAATGTCATATGAATGAATCCTGAATTATTGTGACGAGGGATATTTTATGGGTGAAGGAATTTATCAATTATGAATGGTTACGTGATGGTGTTTTTGTATGGCATGAAGCTTGAGATGAGAAGTCTTGGCGTAGAGCTGCTGCCTTCTAGTAATTCGATAACTTGCATCATTCTTTTTCTATTTTTTTTCTTGTATATCCTAACATCAAAATGTTTGTTTTGGCAATTCTAAATTCGATAATAAATATCATTTGTTTCTTATTCTAAGTATTTAAGAGTACTTCGCTACTAATTCTTATTTGCCTATAAAGTGGAAAAGGAAGAGATGACATGGGAATCAAATTAATATGTAAACACAACTTTAATAATGAATTGTGGCCATTAGAATTGCTATATATATTGACACTTTCATGGTTGTAGATAGGTGAATTATTGACACAAAGAATTTGTTGCTATATATTATTGTGATGCTAAGGTGACTGTCAACATAAGATTTTTTGTTATACCGACAAGTGTGTTATACTGTCACTAAAGGATATAGCAACGGATTTATAAAGACAGATTACAAGAGCATCGGTATAGGCTATAGCAACACTTTCTGATACTTATAGTGACGAAACTTGAGTGTTACCAAATAGTTCTTTCATTGACAATATGAATGTGAGAGCAATGGAGGCAGCTAATGCCTTGTTAGTCTCTTTTGGGGACTCAGTTTCGAATGAGGCTTAGGCTACTCTTTAGTTTGGCAGAGATATTGGTTTACAGCTTATGGGAGCCAACGAAGAGATGGTGGCTGAATTAAAGAGAATGGATGGCACAGATGAGAACAAGAAAAGGTAATTAGTCTGCTCCGCTCTTTCTCGTGTGGATGTATGAATCTCTTATGCGAATTTTCTCAATTAATATTAGAGGAATCGGTAAGCCAATAAAGAGGAAATATTTAAAAGATTTAATATGCAAACAGAAGGTTGACTATAGTTTCATTCAGGAGATAAAAGAGGATTTAATTTCTGGTCTTATGTTCAAAGCTGTGTGTCATTCATCCAGATGGGGTTTTGCTAAGTTTGGTTCATCTGGAAATGCTGGGGGATTGTTGTGTATGTGGAACTCTACCATATTTAGAAGGAAAGGTGTTGTATTAAGTCCTGGTTTTGTTGCTATTTGCGGAGAATGGGGTGGTAAAAATGAGCAAGTCGTGTTAGTCAATATATATGGATCGTGTGATATTTTTCAGGAGGAAATGCTACGGAATCAAAGAATTGCTTTGAAAAGTCAACTGCCAGGGAGCTTGGTGCATTGGATGGGGCTTTAATCAGTTAGGATCAGAGAAGAAAAGAAAGGTTGTGAATTTGATGAAAGAGTTGTCAGAATATTCAATGACTTCATTGATTAGATAGAGCTAAAGGAACTTAGTGTTGGGGGAAGGAAGTTCATCCGGTTTAAGAACTCCAGAATTCAAATGAGGAAACTTGACAGGTTCTTTGTTTCTGATAAATTCCTAGAACTATGACCTGATGCTACTATTGTTGCCTTGAACCAAGTTGTTTAAGATCATTGTCCTCTCTTACTGAACCTCAATCATGCTAATTTCGGTCTTTCCCCCTTTAGATTCTTTGATTCTTACAAGGAACATAGTAGTTTCAAGGAGCTGGTTGCTAAAGAATGGAATGGAAATGGAATTGTTGGAAGACTAGGATTTGTCCTCAAAGGGAACTTAAGGAATTGAAAGGTGCACCAAAAGCATGGAGTAAGAGGGAGTTTGATAATTTAGACAATCAAATTGAGCATCTTGACAAGAAACAGAAACTTTGGGATTTGGTAACAAAAGAAAATGAACTCATCAAGCAGGACACTAAGTTGACCCAAAAGAATTCTAAAGAACTTTGGAAAGCTCAAGAGCTAAAAGATAGATGATCTGGAAAAGTCAAGGGTGCATTGGGCAAAAGATACAGACAAAAAATTCCAAGTATTTCCATGTAGTTATGAGAGGAATATTCAAGAAGAACAGTATCCATGGAGTTACAGTGAATGGGTTGTGGAATAAAGATCCTAACCAAATTAAGGAGCATGATATAGCTTGTGAAAGGTGCAAATAAAAAAGTTCGTTTAGCTACCGGATCTACAAGTTTTCAGCATGTCAATTGTTACCAGCAGTCTGTTTGCTTCTTTTCTAAACCAGTTTATGTAAAAAATCAAGGCCTAGATATCTGAATGCTTCATCTGCACCGTAAAGGGCATGTGTTGCCTTTTCATGATCTGTAGTTTGGATATAATGTTTGGGAGACGTTTCTTTTCAGCTTTTACAAGTTTTATAGCCTCGGAGGCAGGGGAAGGAGAGGGCTTTGTATATGGCTCTTGCGAATTTTTTCCCATTGAGGTAAACCAAATTTAGAGCTGAATGTAGAACATTTTCGATTTTCGATTTTTTTTTTTTAGATAAATTTTGATTTTCAATTCGGATACATGACTAAGTAGTGTAGTTAAACAAACATCACCATCTTCAATTAAAAAGAAAAGGCAAGGCTTTGTTGCCTCCCTAGTTCCTAGTGTGTCTGAACTTGACATTTATAACTCTCATAACGCTAGAGATGCGTTAGGTTTGAGGGCAGGACAAAAGTTGTGTTATAGATACATGGGAGAACTCAAAATGCATTTCATTCTCACAGGCATTTGATAGTTGTTGAATTGATCGGAGAGACAGTGACTAGAACTAGAAAATGCATAGAAATAATACTGGTAAGCTACTATAAAACATTATCTGATTTTTGTGGGATAGAAGCTGTGGCATTTTTATTTTCTGCTACTTGTTCTGTCTCCCAGCTATTTGTTTTATCTCTTCTAGATAATAATCCCTGAAAAATAAATAGTGGCATGTGTTTACTTTTTTGTTTATTTTTCTGCCTTTTTACCCTGGCAAAAAAGAATAAAATTTTCCTATTACTGTATTGTCTTAAGAAACTGATCTTAATACTGTTCATTGTGAAAGCAAACTGAAACAGTTGACATAGAGAGCATCAACCAGTCAGTTCCTGAAGCCTATTTAGATCAAGGTAAAACGAAGGCAACTTAATACTGAGATTTTAGGCCTGAGACTGTCCAGTTTTGCCAAGTCATTTTGACTAGATTATTTTGCTCTAGATTACTGAGATTTTACTAATTGAACAGTGAACTTTAAGAGTTGAGTGTGGAAGAGCTTGACAAACTAGAGAGACAATTTGAAATAGCCCATTCACATACTAGAGCAAGAAATGTAAGTTCAGTTACAACTGGCTAGTTGACATTCTAATCTATCATCTCTTAATTGCAGCTTGAAGATATGAGGAATAATCACATAATAGGGGCACGGGGTGCTGCTGTCCCCGAAAATTTTGATAAGATTTAGATATGGATACTTAATTGGTTAATTTAAAAGAAATTTGATGCTGGATATGCATTCTTGCTCCCTGAAAATGATCGAATAATATAAAGATGGGGGGGCAATGAGGTAGGTGCTAAAGAAAGTAGAGACCAAATGAGTAATTATTCTCTCTAGAGATAACCCAGTGATCATTATTTTTTAAACAAAGCTTAAGATAGGATTTGTACAGTGTTGTTGTTATACCTAGCGGTTTTTATCACCTTCACGTTGGTGATCTCAGGAGAGTTGCCGAGTTTCTAGCCTAATATACTCATCCAAAAGTATCTGAAAAATGAATATTGGAAAGCCACAAGCAAGTCTGGAAGGTGATACAGCCCGAAAACATAGCAAACCTATGTCTTAGCCTTCTTTCAAATCTCAAATACGTCCCTAGGCAACCAAGTTAACAGAGGTGTTCTCCAAGACATAACCATACTTTATCAAACTTAATTGAAGCAAAAAAAACTTTTGAAAAACATCACTGAACTATTTGAACGCACCATCGGGGATCGAGACCGATGTTTATAAAAATTAGGATTGAAGGTAAATGGAGACTAAGAAAGGATCCACACTTGTGTGGCAACTCAAAAGTCACCAATTGCTTTTAAGCTTAATGATCATAAACTTGAAGATCTTGGTTCTGAGAGGATCCACAAAGTGGCAACTCAGAATATCAAAAGAAGTTGAAGAATTAAGAAACTCTGCCTCTTTAACAAGAAGAAACTTAGAGAGAGAGAGAGTAGACATAAGAGATATATTTCTGGATTTAGGAAAGATTGATTAAAACTAAAACAAGGCTCCCTTATATAGGCAGAGCCCGGGCTAACAAACAAACAAGGTGACGTAAGGGCATATGTCACAAAAGATAAGCCATTAACCGAAAGTGATAGGCCACTTAACCGGGTTTTTCTTTTTAAAAAGATAAAGTAACATTATTACTGACACATTAGTATGCATTGTCGGGAGATGGAGATTGCCATGATGAAGACGTTTGGACCATCAGGAAATTTCAAGGAAATTACGGGGAATTTCCTAAGTGAAGATTTACGTGATAATCTTCAGAATTGTAACTTGAGATGTTAGAGTCTTGCTGTTCCTGCCAAAAATATGGATCATCCAGATCATGGCCATTAAGCTCTTGCCAGTGAGTACAGAAAAAACTACAATTACAATCAGGAATGATATATTCATTTTGTAGTTGCAATAGCAACGAATCTTCCACAAATGTCACTGGAAAAGGAGTTGGAGAAGGACAGGATATTAAATTGAGAGTCCTTTGTGCCTTTTATGCTCTTTCTTTATCTTTTTGAGCTTTCGTAAGCCATTGATGATCATTAACACATTGGAGAGCTTCATGAATCATCTCCTGATAATCAATGGGGTAAGATGGCCATTTTGGAGTGTCATGCGGCCAGACTTCCATAGAGAAAATTGTGTAATTGTATCAATATGCTTTTTTAAGGAAAGTACAGAATTCAGCAGGACGATTCCAGGATACCTGAGCTAAGTCAAAGTCAATATTTTTAAAGGGCAATTCTCAAACCTATATTTTTCAATAAAGGAAACATGATAATGAAATACTCTATGACGCTGAGTGAATGTGAAAGACTGGTGTTCATAACGCTCAACATCACAGGGTAAGTTTTCTCCTTATCAAAAATAGGGGGATAGGAAGAAGAGGAAGCCATTTCAGTGTTTTGGTTTGGGAGGTTTAGAAGGTTTTAGGAAAGACTTTGATGGTTTGCTCAGTATATCTGCAAAGGTGTTACTGGTATCCTTTATATGCTTTACATCGAAGCTGAACTGTACAAACTATTGTTGCCAACGGAGAAGCAAAACATTAGGTAGCTACTTCTGACAGAAGTTCATCATCCGTGGAAATGCAGACATGTCTATTTCAACAAGGAAATGAAGGCCAATGAGGCCAATAAGTGGAGTGATAGTGCTTTTTTTACTGCTTGAACTCACCACTATTATAGTCGTACACGTGTCTAACGCCGTTTAATTCTTCAAGGAAGACTGCTTCCCAATACTCATCAGATGCATCAGTTTGGAGTATCCTCTTCTCTTTTTTTCTAGAATCTTAAGTGGTGAAAGAGTCTAGACCACTTGTTTAAGCTTGACAACTGCCTTGTGTTAACGGGAGGACCAGTGCGGTGCGTCTTTCTTCAAGAACACGTGTAAAGAAGATAAAGTGTTGGCTAGCTTTGGTACAAATTCCCAAATGTAGTCTCTATTTACCTTCAATCCTAATTTTTATAAACATCGGTCTTGATTGCGTCCGGATAGTTCAGTGATGTTTTTCAAAAGTTTTTTTGTTTAAGTTAAGTCTGATCAGGTGTGGTTATGTTCTGTAGAATGCCTCTATTAACCCGGTAGCCTGGGGGCATATTTGAGATTTAAAAGAAGGCTAAGGTATATGGTTACTGTGTGTTTTCAAACTGTATCACCTTCTAGACTTGCCTGTGGCCTTCCAATATCCATTTTTCAGATACTTTTGGATGAGTATATTAGGGTGGAAACCCGGCGCCTCTCATGAGATCACCGACATGGAGGTGATGAAAATTGCTGGGTATAACAATGCCGTTGTACAAATCCTATCTTAAGCTTTGTTTTCAAAATCATTATCACTGGGCTACCTTGGAACCTCAATTTGGAATTAGAGCCTAGGATTTCCAGTTTTACTAAGAAGTTGATTAGTTAAGGATCTCTTGCTGATCCCTTGACCCAAATCACTGCAAATATGTCAGGAACTTCTACCCCAACACTTACTCCTACAACGTCCTTTAGATCATGGCCTAAATGCACCATCAGTCGTCTAACTTTTCCAACTCGTACGATTGGCTCGCTTAGCTTTCAATTAGTACGACTTAGCCCTAATCTTCAGCTTTGCTTCGCCGCGATGCCGCCCTTCTCCCCTGGCTCTGTTGACTCTCTTCCAGGCTTTCCCTCCTGAACCCAAAAAATCTTGATTCCACCACTTATGGAGAATTTTGGAAAATTTTTGAAGAACATTTGGTATTGTAGCCTTTCTAGAAATTGAGATTTGATTGGTTCATGGGGTGAATTTTTGGTTTGAAATTGGGTTCTCCCTCTATTTAGCTTTCATCTCTCACTTAAGTAGTTCTAATTTGTGTAATTAACATGGGCTGTTTGTGTGTTACATGGTATTTAAGTATAGCATATATTGACTGGCTAGATACAAACTGAAGTTTTAGTTTCTTTCATGTCTGCTACAGATAATATGCATTTTTGGTTTACCTTTGCTTGTTGGAATTAAAGGCTAGAGAATTTATGGTATCTATAATTTTCAGTTACTTATGTTTAGTCGTAGCTAGCTTAGTGTTCTTCTTTTTTTTTTTTTGTCTAAAATAGTTCTTTTTCTTTCTACTAAATCTGATGGTTCTGCTTTTACTTGCTTTTGCAACCTAATTCTGCAGCTTTTCTGCTTTGGAGATTGAACACCAAGAGAAAGAGAAACTATTTCTGTCTTTCCATAAGTAAGACAAGTTTGAATATTAATTGATCATGCTGTATTTAAATGTTTTTTAAAGCTTGCCTTAAGTCTGTTCTTTGTTATTTATTATTCTCAGTGCTGAAGCATGTTGTTTTCATTGTTTGTCATTCTCCAATACAAAAAAATCTCTTAATCATAAACAAATCTATTTGTTTGGTTGTTAGTAAAGATGACAAAATTTGGTCTGATCCGATAATTAGGTCCGACTTACCTTAACCCAAGTTTAACCTAACCAGATTTGACAAAAGAATTAATAATCCAAACCCAATTATGCCCAACCTGACCTGCATGTCCCAAATCCGAATTACCCGAACTCGAAACAACTTGAGCCCAAATTGGACTTAACCCAAAATGGCCCAAACTTAAATCCAAAGATTGGGTTTAATCACAAACAAATCTGTTTTGCAATTGTTTTGTTGAAAGTCGAATTGGTGACTTTCTCAAATTTGGTTTAGGGTTTTCACTTTTCATTTGCAGCACAAACTTGTTTTTATTTTCTTTTTTTTTTTTTCCAATTATCCCGCAAAATATTTTGTTGAATTGTTGTATTGGATTATTGGCTATTTGCTTTTAAATTTCAAGCTTGTTGTATAAACTTGAATTTGTAAATATAATATTAATTTAATATGGTTCTTTTTTTGTTGAAATTTAATATAGTCCATTGTATTAAATCAGGGATTTCAAATTTGATTTAATTAACATGCTATCTTCTTTTTATGAAATTTGATTTAATTAATTTTAAATGTTTTGAATTAGAGTATTTTTATGTCTCGTCAAATTAAATTTTTTAATATTTTTTTTTCTACTAGTGTTAACATTCCTGCCCTACCCATAACACTTCCGTCCTGTTTTAGTGGCAATGGTAAAACATAAACCGTAAACTATAAACCCTAAACTATAAACCCAAAATCCTAAACCTTAAACTATAAACCCTAAACCTTTAACCTTTAACTCTAAACTTAAACCCAAAACCCTAAAACCCCCAAACATTTACCTTAACCTAAACCATAAGCCCTTAATCCTAATTGTAAACCCTAAACTCAGGCCTAAACCCTAAACTCTAAATCCAAAACCTTAAGCCTAATTGAAACCAATTACAAGGTGGGAGTGGTAAAGTGATTGAGAAATTGTGGCATTTAGTCGCATGGTGCAACTAAAAAGCCACTAAAAAGTTCAATGGCATAAATTATAATCGCACTTCTTGTGTGACTGCCATGCGACTACTTTGTGCGACAACCGTGCGACTAAGATGTCAGTCACATAATACAAACTATGCAACTGAAAATGTTAATTGCTTGGCTGACATTTTTTTAATTTATTTTTAAATTAGTTTGGATGAATTAACGATAATTATTATAATGATAAAAAATAGTTTATAATTAATTTAATAGTTTAAAATATCTAATTTTTATAATTGTTATGATGATTATTATAATTATTATAATTATTATGATTGTTAATTATTAATGTTAAAAAAATAATTGACAAAATTATTATTAATATAAAATGTCACTTAAATACAATTTAATTATCATAAACCTTGGATAACAACACGGCCAAACCCATTGGAGGAGCGCATTATTGACGTCCTGATTAGCTTGAGCATCACTTTGATGGACATATCGATCTTAAGTGTGCTGCTCCCTCTTAGTAGGATAGTAAGCTGGGATCTCTTGCATCTTGGCTACTAACAAGCTTAACAAAAAATGTAATATAAAATTTAAACTCGAAGAACAAGCTTAAGATTCAAAATAGAGAAAAAATTCAGGGAAAAAAGGATGAAAACATACCAGAATAAGAAGATGTATGGTTGGAAAACTAATAACGTTCCTCCAAATCGATGAACTGGAGTGGCAGGAGGAAGAACGAGGAAGAAGGAGTAAGAACCAACAAAGGAATAGAGGGAGAGAATTGTTGAGTGTAAAGGGCTCGGTCGAATGAGGAAGAGGCAGGATTTATAGAATTTTGGGAGACATGTGACTAACGTGCAACTAATATTCGGTCACACGACTAGCTTGCGACTGACTTGCTACAAATATGTCATTATGATGTGACTGGAAGTCAATTGCACTTTGAAATTCGAATTTAAACAATGTGACTGAAATTCAGTCGCACAACGAAAAAAAATCAGTCGAATCTAGTATTGAATCCAGTCACTTTATTTTCAGGTATGCAATGTATGTATGAATGTATGTATGTATAGGGTTTAGGGTTTAGAGTTTTTATATATAAATACTTATATATTGACACAAATGTTTGATCATACTTAAAGGTTTGATGTTTTTTGTGTGACTGAAGTTTTTTATAAAAGCGACTAACAGAGATAATATTTTTTTCCAGTGACTGAAAAGCAACTATGAGAAAAATGTTTTAATTCATGCAACTGACGTGAGATTAAGTATCATGTAACTGAAAATTTCAATCGCACGTCAGTTGCTGACTCACAAGCATGCGACTAAACCATGTTGCCACTGAAATTTAGTGGCATCTTCCAATTGCTCATGTCTATTTCTCTTCTAGTGACCTTAACCTTTACCATAAACCTATACCCTAACCTTAACCATAAATCCTCAATCATAACCCTAAACTCCTAAACCGTAACCTTAAAACCCTAAACCTTAAACCTTAACACTTAATGTTATTTCTAACCCTCACCCTAAACCTTAACACTTAATCTTATTTCTAACCTTATCCTAAATCTTAACAACTTAATCCTAACCCTTACCCTAAACATTAACATCAAATTCGTTTTAACTTAAGTCAATTGACTACAAAATAACTTAATTTTATTCTTATATTTTTTTTACTTGGAACTAATTTTAATTAAAAGTCAATATTATGTAGCTATAATAATCCTTTAAAAATACAATTTTTATAATCTTACTAAATTTTTATGAATTTTTCTAATTTAAAGCCTTAAAAAAGAAAAATTCTTAAAAATTTAACAACATTATTAAAATTTACTTTCAAATGGATTATTACATTTACATAAACATTAGCTTTTAAATAAATTTGGTTTCATGTAAAAAAGATGTAAAAGTAAAAATAAGTTAGTTGATTTAAGTTAAAACAAATTGGCTTTAAGTTTCCTCTTTTATCACCGTCCATATTTAATGTCTCATATTTGGGGGATTTCATATTTAATAACTTTCATTTTTTGGGGGACAATCATATTTAGTAAGTTCCATATTCGAAGACTTCCATATTTAATAAGTTTCATATTAAGGTTCTTCTAAAACAAGTACCTAAATTTTAAAAATTTTCATTTTAATCACCCATAATAGTTACAACATGGGTCCTTAAGCTTCTCAAATCTTTGCATTTTCTCCCAAAATTTTTTAAATTTTGCAGTTTGGTCACTAATATAGTAATAGAGAATTAGAGTTATATTTTGTAGCAGTAGAAATTGGATATCGCAGCAAATTTATCAGAACATAATTAAGAAATTTTTGTGGAATTTTTTAATTGAACATACTAAGAAAAGAAAAATTAAAATAAATTAATTGCACCGAAAATTGAATTATTTAATTTAAATTCTAAAAAAAACTGAACAAAAAAAAATTGAATTGATTAATTGATTTCAATATATACACCAGTAACCCAAATAAGCCCGATCTAAAACTGAAAGCGACCCGACCTATATTGAACCCCGACCCAAATAAATTCGACCAAACCCAACCTATATTGGAAATCCACTCAACCTGGACCCGAATTCATGTTGACCCGATTAAATACGAAACTGGATGAATTAACCCAAACTTGACCCAACCCACCCAATTAACATCCCTAGTTGTTAGAGACTTAGAGTCAGAATGCACACAGGATTAGATATCTCTCAAATATTTGTTATCCGCTTTGTTGTTTGTTTGATGTTATGTCCTCTCTGAGAATAACTCTCTGTTTGCTGGGCCAACTTGAAACATACATGTGCTTAGCTAAATGTCTGGGGATGTTTTCTGTTGCACTATGTTGAATTTCATTGACACCCAGATGATATATGGCCACTGAATTTTGGTTGAACTGGTACATTAGTTCTTGCTTGCTGAAATCAAAAGTAAGAGCTAGTTCGTCTCCCATATGGGGACCGATTAATTGCGAGTTGGGCGGGTAATTCTGAACCGCCTTCTGTTTTGTCTAATGAATCTCAAAGTTCATGTTTATTACCAAATATGCCACCTTTGTTGGTTGCGTGCTCACTCACAAATCCTTTCCCAAGCCCCGCAACCCACTCCCAGCTGCCTCTGTCGTCCCCCAGCTTGTATCCCGCGTGCCGCCTTCGGATCCATCCATCAATTCGTTCCGAAGCCAAGCTCGGACATGACGGCAGTGAAGCAGGGAGGATTCTTCCCCAAGCGCCGCGACCCACCCCTAGTTGCCTGTGTCATCCCCTAACTCGGATCGGGGCTCTACGGACTGGATCGATGCCGGCGGTCACCGGTGAGGCTGGAAGAAGCTAGGTGAGTTTGTATTGGTACCCATTATAAATAAACCAAAGTTCATGCCCTTCTACATATTAGAAGCCGCAAGCCCTAAACCAAACCCCTTTGACCCGCGTTGACCACGAAAAATTGAGTTCCCATTAATTCATTTAATGGGAGATGAATTGGCCCTAAGTTGAAGCATATTATGGTTAGTTCCATCACCGTAAGTGCATGCATAAGTCTGAGTGTTCTGCTGTTGGACTAAGATTTCTCATATGTTTACTTTGCATATTCTCATTCGACTTCCGAAACTCACCAGAGGAAGCAAATCTCATCTGTGCGGTAACAAAGCCATCGTCCCACTTTCTTCCAGGGGTGCTTATGGGAGACATTAAAGTCAGGCAGAGCAAGAATCTTGCCTAAGGCTTTTGGAGTTTGTCTGCTTGAAGCATCTATATTTCCATGACAACTGTTCAACAAATCAGATAGTTGTTTCTTTGCAATTGCTTCCATATAGATGTTAGTGACCTTCTGCTGTGAAATGTCAGCAGTTTTGTGTTCACCTATTCTTAAGTCTTCCGGCCCTTTCAGTGTTTTTTCTTTTCTAGCGACATTTCGTTGTCCTGAAGTTTTTTCAATAAAGAGATGATCTTTAGTTGGTAAGCATTCCTTTATCTACAAGATTTTGGAATGTGGATATAAAAATTCACGTCGGTTGTTTTGCTTCCGGGTTCAATAGTTTGCTCTGTTTTTTTCACCTCTAACTCACTAGTGGCAGATCTAGAATTTTTACAAATGGGGTTATGATTATATATATAATTATTAAACCCTAACATTAAATTATGAAACTTATAAGTTTGTATATATTATAATGTAATGATAAAAAAATTAGAAGAAAATTTGAAAAATGCTCTAATTTATCTTTTTTTTTTCTTCATGTCATTGGTCGAATGACTAAAAAAATAAATAAACTACGATGAAGATGAGCAGAATATTCAAGTTGTATGTAATGTTAGAGACAAAAATCTATTACTTAGTTTATTAATTTTATCTTGTGTTGAATTAGTTTCACAATTTCACACTTCAATTGGAGAAAAAAGGTGGCAAAAAAAGTTTTGGGCCTAGACAGGAAATAGTGTGAAAGTTAAATGACCAATATAGAGCTTTTTCCATTATCTTAATTATCAGCAGAAAGAAGAAACTGGCTTTTTTTTATTTTTCTTGAAGTAAGAGGAACATATTATTTTCTCCAATCGATATAATAAGAATTAAAGGGTCCATTAAAAAATTTAAAGGTGACCAATTATTTAATTATATATTTTTTACTAATAATTTTCATGAAGAAGGGGGCTCCAAGGACCCCCATAATTTATAAGTAGATCCGCCTAAACTCATCCTTCTCTCAGGTTTTAGCGTGTTAATGATGATTTATCTTTCTCAGAGTGCGTGTTTTCTTACTTGTGCCAAGTTTCTATTGAACTACGCGAGCATCTTGTTTGGTGCCCTCTTGAAGTCGTTTTTCTCGGAATGATCTCGCACAAACCTATTTTTTCAGAAGGAAAAATTACAATTTATCTCTTGAGATTTAAGTGAAATTACACTTTACCTCTCATATTTGAGAAATATACACTTTGCCCTCGGCCTGTTTAATACAGTCCGATAGTAACTTCTGAAATCTTAATTTAGTCATTATGATAGTCATCTTTCAGTAATTTCAACCTATATGATTTTTTTTTTCCCAGTAAATGAACATTTTAAATTATCAATTTTTTTCTTTTTGTATTTTTTTTAGTTTTTAAAACAATATTTTTTAATGTCAATTAATTATAAAAAAAATATCATACAAATTGAAATTATTTGAAGATGACTGCTGTATAGTCTAAATTAAGATTTCAGAAGTTGTTGTCAGACTGTATTAAATAGGCAGGGGGTAAAGTATATATTTCTCAAACAAAAGAGGATAAAATATAATTTTACCTAAACCTCAGGGGACAAATTGTAATTTACCCTCTCTAGAATTCAAGACTTCTGTTATGATTGAAATCATACATTTAACGATTCTCGTGTTATTTTTTCTTTTTTGAAAACTTGGAAACAAGATTAAGGATCTATATAATATGACCTCAATATGCTAATAACATGTACCAGCGCTATTATGTACTGTGTATTTGGAAATAAAAAATTGAATTCCCACAATTAAATGTGGCTTAAATTTTTTCAGAAGTTGGTTTCTATCTTTGTTAATTATGTTGATCTATTTAAGTATTTGAAAAATCAGGAGAAAGGACAATTTTGCTACTAATGTTAGGTCAATATAGTAATTTTGCCATCAATGGATTTTTTGATGCAAAAATGTTATTAATATTAATTGTTGGGAACAATTTTGCTATTGAAGTCATGAAAAAGGGCGATATAGCCATTAAGCAACTAACAGTTGTCTTACAATAGGAATAATTTGTTTAAAATGAGAATATTTCATGTCATGTTTGCAACACGTTAGTGCCAAATCAGCAACTAGCAAATTGGAAAAACTTTTAAATTAGCCTAAAAAAATTTGGTCCTTAGCCTCTAGATACCTAACTTTGCAAATATGTTATTTTGATCATCTTCTTCAATGGGGAATAGAATGAAAACTAGACTCTGAAGGCTTCTGGTTGGTTGCCCACTAATTCCTGATGCCAATGGAATAATCAGCTACTAGATTCATAGTTCATCTGCCATTATTACTCTCTTAAGATGCTTTGTTATTGCTTGCTTGAGGGATTGAGGGAGGATGACATTTGCTGCTGTTTGGCTAGATCTTTGCGATTTCATTTCATAAGCTAGATCTCTCGGTTTGGAAGCACAACAACAAGGTACCTTTTATTCCAACCATAATGCAGTAGTACGTCGATGTCGTTGACCAGCCAAAACTAGGTATCACGGGTGAGTAGTTCTTCATTTTTGGATTTATGATTTGATTTTCACCTCATTTGTTTTTGGGTAATTGGTTTTTAAGGGAAATCATATTTTGGGGACTAGGGAACTTGAACAGCAGATGAAATGGTGAAGATGATGGTGAAAATGATAAATTTAGAAACATTAGAGCTAGAATTTTAGATAGAGAAAACTTGGACTTGAAACTTACATTTTCTTCATTTTTCCTATCTGCCATATAAGTAAAATTGATGGGTAGCGACAAAATTGGACCCAATCCATAACATTAGTAGCAATTTTGCATAAAAAAAAATACAATGATGGCAAAATTGCTCCATTGACCTAATATTACTAGTTAAATTGCCTCATCTCCCTTCAAAACTTAGATATTGATGATTTGATAGCTGATTCAAATGATTTACTAATATCTCAATTTGAGTTATATGGTATTAGTTAGATTAAGGTTTAAGTACTTATAGATTAGTTCAGTCTTAACTTTTAACTTACAGATCCAAGACTTATAGATCCCTTGTACTTGTTTAGGTAGAAATCACCATGAATCTCACACATAGCATGTGTCTTGCAAGTAAAGATGTAGCTCGGTAGGCAAAATTCGTCACTTGTGAGTATCCATCTATGATGGATGGGTAAATAGAAAAAAACTACCCACGATAAAATAAATATGAGTAGCAAATTACACTTGTCTGGCAGGTATAGATATCTATCATAGGTAAATCTGTCTCATCTACCCGTTAGACCTGCCAAGCAAGAAAACCCTATTTTACTTTTAAAAATTAACGATACCTAACCCTGCCTTTCTTTGGCATTACTTCAAGCTACTTACTATCGACACTTGAAGTGGTTTGTTCTCAAGTCTCACAAGCTAGTCCTAGACGTTGTCAACTAGCTGTTGCTCTAGTTTCATTTTGTAGTTGTAATGTGCCTCAGGTGATTCCGTCGGGCAATAACTGCATTTATCGGAAAACTTAGGGGTTTTGGTATTGTAACCTGTTGTCATTTTTGCACGGTTGTATAGAAGTGGCCTGAAGAATCATCCTTTTTTGTATTTCCCAAAATTGGGCGAGGAATAAGCAACCACTAAAAATGTGATTATACATCAGGAGTCCATTGATGAGAAGGGTTTAGGAAAGCTTGAACCTAATTCCTACAGTGATGAATATAACAGTAATTGAAATTCTTGGGGAGTTATATGCCTGTGTATTGATAAGACTATTTCTTGAAGCTCATTATAATTGTTATTTTTTTTTCCAAAAAAAAAAGTTAAAAAGACAAGAAAAAAAATGTGTTGCCATAGTATTAGTTCTTTGCTAGTTTTTTATTTTTTTCCGTTGCTGTTGATTTTAATGTTTCATATTTTCTTTTTTTGTAAATTTAAATAGAGAACGTAAAGCATGAGTTACCCTCGGGTTATTCACAGACACAAGTAAGATATTTCACCTGCTAGAGGACACCCACGAAGTAACGGGTATAAAAAAAACCGCTGATACGGATTGCAGGTAGGGATATTCGCACCCGATCAACCCTGTTACCATCCCTACTTGCAAGTGAACAACGTATGGATATATGTTTTGCCAGGTCTTAACTAATATTTCATGCAAATGGATACATGTGTTGATATTATTTAATATGATTAGGCCCAGTTTGATATTATTATTATTATTGTTTTAATGATAACATTTACGTTAATAATATTTAGATACTATTTAAACATATTTATGAAGCTTCGAAAGAAAAGGAAGCCCAATGTAATCTTGGGCATGTAAACTAATATATATATATAACAAGCAAAATGTAACATTAACACATGGTAGATTTTTCCCGTTTTAGTAAAATAACCAGCAATTTTTTATACATGATCTACAAGTATGTCCCCGGTACTGCGAAACAACAGTGTAGCAATATAAGACAGTATTATTGACTTGATTGTAAATTTTGAATTAAAAATAAAAAATAGATTAAATTTCAATTAATATATAATTAATATAAATTGACTCTAATGCGAATATTATCACATCTAAAATTACCAATCTGATGATGATTTAGCCTTACGAAAAGGATAGAATTATCAGATGATTTTTTTAAAGGAAAACCAGTAATCGTAAAAATCCAACCTCAGCTCACACTTTATCGTATTTCTCCCCTTTATCCATCGACCGCCGCCGAGTCCTTTGTACAGCGCAGTAAAAGTTTGCCCTTCTTCCTTCTCACTTTCACCATTCCTTCTCCCTCCATCTTACTAGACCAAGGCAAGGAACCTACTCTCCAGATGTCCCGGTCCGCAAAAAGTGCATTAATGTCTTGACCCTTCTCTCTTGATCCTATGGCGGCACTCTCGCTCCTTATCTCTAGAAGATGGTCTCCACCGCCACGCATCGTCTCCTTGACTCCCACTTCGTTATATGCTTGTGGCTGAGCAGGATGTTAATTCTCAGATTGGAGGGGCCATGTGCTTCAGTGTTTGGCAGTAGCGACTGAGGCGACAGTGATGCCAGATGAGGAGCAATTGAAGAGCCATTGAGTCAGGTTTTTTCTTTGTTGTAGAAACTATCTTTTACCTTAAAAACGAGTTTTTTTTTCCATGCTAACCCCATGTTTCAGTCAGGCAATCATGAATGACGAAGGATAAAGAACTTGCCCCTTCTACGCTGAGGAGATGGACTTTACTTTTCGATAACTGAAGCCTTGTAAATGTGGCCATGAGGCTTGATTTCGGAGTTCTAATGTGTCTTTTTGGTTTTCTCTGAGCTTGATCCCTTCGTTTTGCGGAATGCTTTTTACATGATGCTAGAATATTTTGCCTGATGACAGAATATTTGCATGATGGTACTTTTTCCTTAAATTCTTTGTGATGCATATATCAGCTCTGGATTTGTAGTTACTTTTCATTTTTCTGTTCCTTCTGTGAATTTTGAAAGTGCCTGTAGCTTGTGTTTGTCCACTCCTCTGACCTTACTTAATCGAATCAGGGATGAACTCTGTCCTGGTTCATTACTGAGTCCAAATGGCCAGAATGCAAGGGTAAGATAATGCTACCTATCTACATTTTTTGGTCAAGTTGAAGTGCCACCTCTTTGCTAAGAAAATTATCAAGATGAGCAATATTATTAAGAAAGCAATGAATTACACACCCACAACCATTTGATTTCACGATGTTAGCCTCCATTCCATCATATGGCAAAGTTTTAGAAGTTCTGGTGATGGGTTGACTCTTTGTGTGGAAACTGTGATACAAATAACAAAATTAGAAGTTGTGGATGTAGAATTATAAGCATTTTGGTTTTCTTCTGCTTTATTAGAGGTTGATGTTAGGATGAGAGAAGAAAGAGCAGTAAACATCTCCATTTATTGTGCCGTAAGGCCAGGCCTTCTGCTCAACAATCAGCAAGCAATCATCAGTTGTTTCAATGGTTTTGCCATTGATATTTTCCATGCTGAGGTATCCCTCGACACCAAGATATGTTTTTCCATCTTCTCTTTTGTGTTGCTTTCGAGGTTTGTGACTAGTATAGATTTAGTGCTTGAAATGCAATGTGGTACTTGATTGTGTTTGTGGCTTTGTGTGTGCTTTCAGCAATGCAAGCAAGGGCGGGATGTTCATCTGGAGCAAATTAAAGCACCATTTCTAGCAGATTCAACTGGCATCCGATCCAGGGCTTGATGTAGCAAGCAATACCCTTTGCAAAATGTTAACTAGATGCTTCTCTTTTGATTTTGGTATCATCTCTGCTTTCCCTCATATATATATGTATATATATATATTGACGGCTCACGAACTACACTACTAAAAATATTCAACTAGGGCTTTAAATGGTAAGGGATATTTAAGGCAAATGCACCTATCATCTGGTATTGCATTTGATGAGTATCAAAGTTGTATTCAAGAAAGGTGATGTTGTCTACCCTACTCAACCTTTTTTTATTATTTAGCCGATCAATTACGGGAGTTGTTTAACTATCTACTAGAAAGTAAACTATTGCAGCAAATAAAATAAACTATATATAGGAAAACAAGAAAATGAATCAAATGGAGCAACAATCAAGAGAAGTCATGCTTAGATTTGAATCTCCCAAGAATCCATTGCACTACTCTTACTTTGGTTTAATGGGCATATAGTTATCTTGGCCGTGGAGAACTTTTGAATTAGATTAACTTCTTTCTCAAGGCAACAAACCCGTATTTCTAGATTGATCGATTGGAATCTTTTTCTAACCGAAACCCTCCCAAAAATGCATTACTTAGTTTTTGAGTCTTACTACTATGTTTGACCATGGTCCAGATGTCTTATGGTAGTTTATCTCTAAACTTGCATGAAATCCCTTCTATCTACATGGTGATCAAATCAAACATATAAGTGCTTAGCTTAACATGCTTGAAATTAGACATTGAGTCAATTGACTAGTAACCATCAATCCAACAACAATGAAGCACGGTAGATAGGTCACAAGAAAATAATATTTAATTAAACCAAAATAATCATAAAAACAGTATCAACCGAGGATTCATCTACTCTAAGCATGAACAGGAATTTAGCGCATCATCCTGATAAAGAAACACCATAGGAACAAAAGAAAACTAGAAATCAAAGACTTAATATTTAAATCACTACTAAAAACATGCATTTTCCAACAGCCAAATTTCCAACATGATGAGCCATTGGAAAAGTATAGATGAGTTTCCAACAGCCAGGGCACTGGAAATTTTGAAGACCATAACACATTGAGCTGTTGGAAACTTGGCCGTTGAAAATTGAAATCCGTTGGTAATTCTTGCATTCGAAATTTCTAACATGAACGCGAAGGCCATTTGGAAATAGTGCTCCAAAACCAATAAATTTTACAATTTTAGAAAGTAAAGTAGTATTTTGAAAATATTTTGTTATGAATAGTAATAACAAACAAAATTTATTCATATAAATTTTATTAGAAATAAAAATAATAATATTATGTATATTTATATTATATTGATATTTATATATATTCACATTGATATATATTTATATATATTGAAAACACACACACACATCATATATATCATATCTATCATATTTATTTTATAATTTTAGAAAGTAAAGTCATATTTTGAAAATATTTTAATAATACTAATATACATTCTTATGAACATATTTATATGCGGAAATATATCATAATATATATTTATCATAATATATATCTCATAATAATATATATCATAATAATGTATCATACAATAGTAGTAATAATAATAATAATAATAATAATAATAAGCTAGCCCATATAAAACCCTAATCTAACCACTGTAAAAGCCCATACATAAAAACCCTAACCTAGCTTACTCTGATCTCTTATCCCTCCACACAGTTGCCTCCCTCAGACTTTCTCATCCCTCGTCCTCATCTCTTAACTCTCTTGCCCTCCCCCAACCCTACATCCACCTCCCTCTCTTGATCTCATCTCTCATCTCTCTTCCTTTCCTCCACTCCCATAGCCTCCTCCATCCACCGTTCTCCTTCCTCTGTTAGCCGTTCTCCTTTCTCTGTCATCCACCCTCTGTCCGCACAATCTTTTCCTCGTTGTTCCCCCACAGTTGCTTTTCGCTCGTCAATTTTCTATCTGCCTCACTCTTCGCCCGTCATTGTTTCAGGGCTATCCACCGTCTCATCGTCATTTCAGAGCTGTCAATGTCTTCTTAACTGCCTTGCCTCACCGTTCCACCATTCTCCCTCCTTGGCCTCGCGACTCCTCGCGCTTGTCCGCAATCATCGTTCGTTCGGTTGTCCCTTTGCCTGATCGTCCAGCTCCTTGCCTGAATGTTCATTGCCTTAGCCGATCGTACAGCTCTTCATCAAAATGTTTATCATCCGCCTCCTCGCCCGATCTGAGTTTGGAAATTTTTCCTTTATGTAGATCTGATGATTATTGTTGTGTAGATTGTTGTTTACATCTGATTTGAATTTCTGGTGAATTTCTAATAAATATTTGTGAATCTGATGAATTTGTGAATATTTCAGTTTTTTTTTGAATATTTTGAATTAAATTTTGTAAATTTTTTTTTGTGAATTTGAGAAAGAATTTATTTTTTGTAAATACCCTTATAAAATATATTTTTAGTAAACATAAATATAATTTTAATAATATATAATATAGTTATTTACATTTTTTTTATTTTTTAAAAATATTTTTCAATGGCCAAGCCTTTGGCATATTTCCAACGGCTTGGCTATTGGAAAATTATTCAACTATTAGATATCATTCTACGAGGTTAGGCAGTTGGAAATTTTAACGGCTCATATTCTGATGGCCTAACCATTCGAAATACCAACAGACAATTTTTTAAGTCATTGGAAATTGTTTTTCCAACGCATGGTTTACCAATGCACCATTTTCTAACAGCTTTACATTGGAAAACAGGTTGTTGGAAATCAGCATTTTTTTAGTAGTGAATGTCTTCTCATCTAAGAAATCCATGCTCCAATGTGAATCAATCGGTGTTGATCATTTAGTTGCCTCCTATGGCCATATATTATGAACCTTAAATTCTAAAACTGTTTTTTTTTTGTGTCTTTCTTATGGCTTTTTGCTCAAATTGCATGAAAAATCTTGTGAGAACCCTAATAACAACTGAGCATGGTTCTGAATTTGGCTGTGTTTCGCCTCTGACTTCAAAACTTCACTAAAACATTAATGACACTGTTCTAGACATGGGTGTGACAGCAACTGAAAAACAACCTGAGGGTTACACAACCTTTAACATAAGCATGTTCAGGGGCATGTTCACTCTATTTTCCCTAAAATCTTCTAATTCAACTCCAAAACTCCTTAAAATCCTTCCATTTTTGCATATGAGTTAAAATCTAACCTAAAAAATAAAATATGAAGCATCTAAGCATCAATTTCTATAAAAAACTACATAAGAGACAAGCAAATATCAAGAAAAATTATAGTAAAAATATATATAATTTAATAGATATCATATCACCCCACACTTGAACCTTTGCTTGCCCTCAAGCAAACCAATTTGAAAAATTAGAAAAATACAAATAGGTGATACTTTTGAGCAATATAAGATAGAAGCTAATTGAAACTCTAAAGGTCTACAAAATTTAGCAAGAAATATCAAACATGCAATGCTTTCAATCTAGCACCTTTCAAAGTAAAATAAGTTAATGGAAACAATTTAGTCATAAGCTAGCCACCCATATCCTTCAAAGCCAATGAGAGAATATCAAATTTTTATGCAAAGTAAAAAGCACAATCCTTACTAAATCAAAATTTACTATGCAACCATCCATTCATACCACAAAACCATAGAAAATAGGTAATTAGTTGACCTTTTCATTTACTTTCTTCTCTTTTAAGCATCCTCTTCACATGTTTCAAAATTTCTTTGTAAGTGTACTAATAGGCATTGTGTCTATACTTGAGCTATTTCTCAATAAAAATCCAAGGTGATATTTGATCATATTTATGCTTCTAGCATATTTTTAAGTAGTGATCGATTCTTTCATTAGGATAAGATCCTTATCTACTTCAACACTAAGAAATAACTATTTATACATTTTTTTTTTGCTTTTTCAATTAATCAACCATTTTTCCATTAGTTAAAAATACCACATAACGAAACATAATAACTCATAATCTAACATGTTTTGAAATAATGCACTAAGCACAAAAAATTTGATGCAAAAAATAGCTTCTAAAGATCATCATCTACTAGCTTGATAATGAATTGAAAAAATATTTTGAAAACATCAAGTCCATCAGTGAAAGATCTCAAGTGTTGCTTAATACTCAAGCTAAGTACTCAAGAACCATAAAGGAACAATCAACTTCATTTAATTAAATCATGCACAAAAGTATGACTAAGAAAAAATTTTAGCTAAGAAATTGTTAAAAATCTTCAAAAATTCCAAAATTTTCATAAACACTTAGGCCTTAAGGTACCGACTGCCTCACACTTAAGATGTACATTGCTTTCAATGTACAAACATGGAAAGCATAAAGTGAAAAAGAGGGGCAATAGAAGCTAATATTACCTTGGAAAAAGTAATTGGTTTCTTGCATTACAAGCCTGTAGTTCCATGGCTACTAGAAAATTGTTGTGTAGCCTCGGGTTTAGTAGATAAAATCTTACATGAAAACAAAAAAGATCATTAATGCAAAATATATAGTAATAATAATAATAATAATAATAATAATAATAATAATAATAATAATAATAATACCATAATAAAAGCATAACAAAATTAGGAGGAGCTGATAATCCAATAACAATAACAATAATAGTATCCAAAATAAAACCCGAAATAAGTAAATAGATATCCATCATAACATCAAAGTAAATGTCTTGAATAGGTCTGGCCATGCATTGTTGGTCAATAGGTCGAATTGTATTGATCTTGCCACTAGAGGCTCAACTGTAATGGTGGTAGGGGCGGTTTTCATTTGCGTCAGCAGTTTGGAACCATTAGTGGTTTTAGCCTTTACAACCTACTCGTTTGCCTACGGATATAAAGGCTCATTAGAGGGATAGTAAGGGAAAAGGTCTACTACATTGAATGCCTTGGAAATCCCCATGCTATCAAGCAAGTTGATCATATAGGCATTATTGTTAATCCTCTTTAAAACCTTGTACGGGTCATACTTACGTGACTATAAGTTAATATAAGTACACACTGAAAACCTTTCCTTTTGAAGGAACACCATCACGTGATCACCTACTTCAAAAATTTGCTCATGATGACGTTGATTAACAGCCTACTTATATCTCTGGTTTGTTTGTTCCATCTTTTGTTTAACTTCAGCTTGGACATCTTGCTACTGCATTGCCATATTCTTTGCTACCTTGCTATTTCTAGCAACTTTTGGCAACTTTGCTAGATCAACTACATGCTATAGAGGTTTAATATAGACAACAGAGAATGAAGACCACCTAATAACACTATGCACCGCATTATTGTAGGCATATTCTACTTGAGCCAATGCTAAATCACATTGCTTGGGACAATCACCATGAATGCTTCGTATCAAATTACCTAGTGTTCTATTCACCACCTCTATTTACCCATTAGTTTGAGGATGAGTTATGCTACTGAACAAGGATGAATCAAACAGATGCCACAAGGTCCACCAAAAATGCCCCTAAGAACTTACTATCACTATTAGACATGATGGTTTTAGGAACATTGGGCAAACGACTGACCTCTCTAAAAAATAGCATGGTTATCCCACTGGCATTAGTAATATGCTTACAAGCAAGAAAATGTGTCATCTTAGATAACCTATCAATAAGAACAAAAATAGAATTCGCACTAGGTTGGGTATGAGGCAGTCCTAAGGCAAAATCAATGGTTAGATCCTCTTAAATATTTGTTGGGACTGGTAAAGGCATATACAATCCAGTGTTTTACGCCCAACCCTTGGAAACCTAACAGACATAGCCCTTCTTCACTAGGCTATCAACATCCTCATACAAGGCCAAAAGTACCACTCTTCTATGGCTATAAATGCCTTATCGTGCCCCAAATGTCTAGCAACACCACCTTTATGAATCAACTTCTCCTTCAAGGAGGACTTGGGGATGCAAAGTTGATTATCTTTCAAAACTAAGCAATATAGAGGATAAAAATTATCAGTAAAATGACTAGAAATACAATTATCCCATACCTTCTAGAAAACTTCATCAGTAGGATACAATTCTTCTAGCTTATCAAAGCCAAAATTTCTGGCTTCAAAGCCACCAATAGATTGGCTCTTTTGCTCAATACATCAACCACCTTATTTTGTACCCCAAATTTATGCACTAGCTTGTATGGAAATTTTTGTAGTAAATGTGTCCATCTTGCATGCATATCTTTGTTGATTTATCTTTGACTACTCAAATATTTCAAAGCATCATGATTAGAGTATAAAATAAACTCTTTACCCATAAGATAATGCTCATGGTTATTTAAAGCATGGAAGACAAAATATAACTCCTTGTCATAGGTTGTCCACTTATACATTGACTTACTGAGCTTCTCACTAAAATATGCTAGTAGATGCCTTTTTTGAGATAAAATAGCACCAGTTCCCACACCACTAGCATCACGGTCCACCTTAAACAAAGCCTCAAAATCTAGTAGTGCTAAAACTGGGGCAATAAATAATCTCTTCTTTAGCAAACTAAAACTTGCCTCTACTTTCTCTCCTTACTAGTATCTTCCTTATTTTGGGCATTCAGTAACTGAGGCAGTGATGATACTAAAAATCTCTAATAAAAAACCTATAGAAGGTTGCCAACCATGGAAACTCCTTACCTTCGTAACTATTTTGGGGGTTGGCCATTCCTTGATAGCTCGAATTTTTGCCTCGTCTACATGAATACCATTAGCACCCACCACAAAGTTGAGGAATAATAGCCTGGATGTCATAAAGTTGCACATCTTCAAATTCACATATAACTTATTCTTTTGCAAGACTATTAACATTTTTTAAAGATGCAAAGGTGATATGACTTTAAATGATTATATATTAGAATATCATCAAAATAAATCACCATAAATTTCCTAATAAAAGGCTTCAATATATGATTTATAAGCCTTATAAAGGTGCTAAGAGCATTGAACAATCCAAAAAGCATCACCAACACTTATATAGGCTTTCCTTTGTCTTAAATGCCACATTTCACTCATTTTCGGGCCTAATATGAATCTGATGATACCCTATCCTTGGGTCAATCTTTGAAAACACCATAACTCCATGCAATATGTCTAGCGTATGATCCAACCATGAGGTTGGAAAATGATAACCAATGCTAATTTTGTTGAATGTTGTGCTGTTAACATACATCCTCCAAATACCATTTAATTTTGGTGTCAACAATGCTGGATCTGTGCATGAACTTATATTCTCTCCAAATGTGTCCTTTGCACAACAACTCTTCTACCTTTTACCACAACACCTCACTCTTTTGGGATTCATGCAGTAGTGTGATAGATTTGGCAGACTCGCCCCCAGAACCAAGTCATTATGGTGTTGGACCTCCCTCATAGGTGGAAGCCTATCAAGAAGCTCTTCAGATATAGTGTCACTAAACTCTTCCAGTAAGGGTTGCACTATTCTTGGAACAATTGGTTTTCCTTCATTGTCCATGTTTAGGACTGGCTTGAGCACCGTAACATAGACTTCTCTGGAATCTTTTATGGTAGCTTGAGTCTTTTTTTTGGTCTAGACTAAGGTCGCAACTGCCTGCTCTTTAGCTTTAGAAGCTTTGGGATGGATCACTATTTTCATCGGCTTCAGTGAGAACCGTTTTTTGTGCTTCTCTAGCTTGTAAATATTATCTTGACCATCATGGATAGTTGCAACATCAAACTACTAAGGTTTCCCAAGCAACAAGCGACATGTATCCATATCGACTATATCACAATAAACATCATCTTTATATTGCCTGATGGAAAAATTAACCTTATACCTTTTTGTCACCTTGATTTTCTCTATGGCCTTAATTCACCCAATGGTGTAACAATTTATATACTTCTCTATTTGTAGACATAGTTGTTTGACTATATCACTATTGATAATATTCACAATTGCCATTGTCAATAATCACGTTAAAGTCATGGTGCACCAAGTACAAAATAATTTGTGTCACTGAGACGGCTATTCCTGCTTTAAACTCAACATCATCTTTTGGATTAGATAAGTCACCCTTGCATCTTCTTTGTCCTCATACTCATTTTTCTCCCCATTGGGTCCACAATTAATCTTTCCCTTATCTTCACGTTTAACAACATTATCCATCCTCTTTCTTGGACACTCATGGCATAAATGATAGAGGTCAATACATTTATAACACATATTTCCTTTCAGTCTAGGTATGCATTATTGGTAGCCATCTTGGGTTGGGGATTATTTGTTGGCTTTGGCCTTTCATTGGGCCCTGTTATCTTCTGCTTTTTAGATACCTTCTCTAGAAAATGTGCAAGCCTCTTTGCATGGCCATCTACTGACCTCTCTACAAGGGCCCTCAAATTCTTCACACCGGTGCTTCATCAAGGAAACTCCGTGCAAAGCTCTGTCCGACTACCCTATGATAGCATCAACTTTGCATGCATAACTAAGTTCCTCATCCCCATCATCTCCTGCACCCTAATAACTCTACGAATGGCTGGTTCTACCTCTCAATATACCATGACACTTGCTAGTGCTTTTATTTTCATAAATTCATTCATCTCAAATAGCCTCATAAACTCCGTAGTATAATCTTAAATAGATTACATTCCTTGCCGCAACCTCTAATATTGCTAAAATATGATCTGCTCATAGTTGGGTGGAAGGAAACCTTAATGTTTCATATACTTTATTTGATACCACATCCAAACTGGGGGTCTACCCTCTTGCTGCCCCTAGTTTATAGCCTCTCCTACTAGGCAGACACAAATTTCCTTATCCAACAAGCAACCAACTTAACTTGCTTTTCCTACGGAATCTTCATGTAGTAAAAAAATTGATCAACCTCGTTTAACCAGTCGAGGACACCTTCAACACCTAGGTTGTTATTGAATGGCCAAACATCCATTGTAATCCGATACTCCCCCACATTCTGACCATGACTAACACCTCACCCATGGTGACCTAGCTAAAAGCCTTCACCTTCATCAGATTTTTAATCCATATAAGCTTATTATTTATGTCGATATGCAAAAAGGGGGCTTGTCAATAGGCTGGTTGTGGGGTGAATCCTTCAGATCTTGCAATCTACTGCATTTTGATTCTTATTAGCATCCAACCATAGGGCATGGAACTAAACAATGATTGCGTCAAAGTGCTCTTCTATATGCTACATTTGAGGATCCAACCGTTCCCCAGGCCACTGCTCAATCCATTACTCCAAAGCTTGGAACGTCATTCCACTATAAAGCAAAACCCCATCTCTATGATTACCGTCTGTAGGACCACCACCTCCTAGTTTCATTAGGTTAGCCATCAAAGAGTAGGTGATTTAACCTACTTTGATACCACTTAACGTAGCAATTTAGCATAAGAAACAAGGGTTAAACTTGTCAAGGTCGAGATAGAGGAAATTGGGAATTCTCCTTCGAAGAGGGTAATTGATTCTTTTATTGAATACTACTCTAAAATATGACTCTAAAGAGTCTATTTATAAATTACTTAAAACCTTAATCTTAAACATAATAGAAAACCTAAAAGACTAGGAATCCTAAGATAACTAGGAAACTAGAAAACTAGGAAATAAAGTACTAGAAAACAAAACAAATAAAGCACTAGAATGAGAGTCTTTTTTAGTCCTATCTTTTACCTTCCTTTCTTTGCCTTCCTTTGATTTTCCTATTCTAAGAATTTGTTAACCAAACACTCTACATAAGTAGTTCAATGCTACATCATTAAGCTTCTCACTAAAGCAAAGAACGTGACGCCTTTTCAGCATCAAAATAGCTCCAATGCCTACACTTGAAGTATTACACTTAATCTCAAAAGTTTTAGTGAAGTTAAGTAGTACCAATAATGGTGCATTACATAACTTTTTCTTCAACAACAGGAATGCATTGTTTTGAGCTTCTTTCCATTTAAAACTAGCATTCTTCATAACAATTTCTATAATAGATGCCATAATAGTAGAAAAATTCTCAACAAATCTCCTAAAAAGACTTACTAAACTATGGAATGATCTCACCTCAAAAATAGATGTAAGAATGGACCATTCTTAAATATATTTGACCTTTCTTAATCTACCTTAACTTCTTTATAACTCACAACATATTAAAGAAATATGACACGGTTAGTGTAAAAAGAACACTTCTTTAAATTAACATATAACTTTTGGTCCCTCATTATACCCAACACTTGCTTTGAGAGCTCTACATGATTTTCTAGGCTCTTTAATATAAACCAAAATGTTATCAAAGTAAAAAACCACAAATTTTCTTATAGAATCACGCAAAACATGGTTTATAAGTTTCATAAAAGTGCTAGGTGTATTTGTCAAACCAAAATCCATTACTAACAACTTATAGAGCCAAAATTTGGTTTTGAAAGCTATTTTCCATTCATCCCCCTCCATTATGTGGATTTGGTGATAACCATTTTTCAAATCAATCTTATAAAAGATGACAAAACCATACAGCTCATCAAACATATAATCTAGTCAAGGGATGGGATGTCTATACTTTATAGTGATTTATTGATAGGCTGATAATCTATTCACATCCTCCAAGAGCTTTTTTTTTTAGGCACCAAAAGCACAGGTACAATGCATGGCCTCATATTTTCTCTAACCTTTGCCAATAAATCCTTCACTTGCCTTTGAATTTCCTTTGTTTTCTCATGATTGCTCCCATAAGTGAGCATATTTGGAATAGGTGCTCCAGGAATGAGGTCAATTTGGTGCTTTATCCCTTTAAATGGTGGCAATCCACAAAGTTTCTCAAAAATAAATTTTCAAAGTCTTACAACAAAGACACAATAGAACTAGGAAGAAAGGTTAGCTTATTTACAGTAAGAAAAAAAAATTGTAAAGTAAAAGAAGCACTAGCCTCTGAGCTTTCAAGGCTTGCCTCACACTTTCATTTTTCAAGACAACATCATTTTCTTCCTTCATCTTCCTCTTTTTTTTTTTTCTCTTGGATTCACTTCTTTATCTTATTCCCTCTTAACTTTTTCCATCTTACTTTTTCTTTTAGATGTTCTTTTAATTTTTCTCTCTGGCCCTATTCGTTCCTCTTATCCTTACTTTGTAATTTCATATGATCCCTTAAAGCCTGCTATGGTGGCAAATGGAATAAGAGTAACTTGTTTGTTTTTATGAACAAAAGTGTACAAATTCTTGAAACCATCATGAGTAACCTTTTTATTATGTTGGCATGGCCTTCTAAGGCATTCTTGCATAGAAACCACATCACAAAAAAACCTCATCTCTGTAAGTCCAAATATTAAATGATGGAAGAACTTGCTTCAAACTTTTTACCTTTCTATCATCATTCAACCATTATAATCTATAAGCATGTGAGTGCTTGTCTAGGAAATTGTAGCTTCTTTAACAAAGTGGTACTAGTAACCTAGTGCAACTTCCTCCGTCAATAATCAAGCTACATACTTTGTCTCCAATCTAGCATCTTGTGTGAAAAATGCTTTTCATTTGATTTTCTTCTTCCTTGACTTTCATACTGAATCCTCTTCTTACCACCGGTAACTCTCATTTTTTAGGTGGCAATTCTCCTTCAGGAATAGCCTTCATTGGTGGCTTGTCGTCACAGTCTTCTTTACTTTCCTCTTCATTAGTCATAACATTTCCATACTAATTAATGATCAAGGCTTCCATGTTGGCACAATCTCGGGCATAGGGCTCCTTCCCCTAAATTTAAAATATTTAATGACTCTAGTTCTTGGAACAACTTTAAATGTAAGGGCACTTTTGCCCTTAGGCCATGGTAATGCTTCTTTGGTTAAAGGCACCTCATATTTTGATTTCAGTGGCAAGCTCCTAGCATCCTTTGCACAAGTTGGCCTCATGTTGGACCCTCTTCATTGAGAAAAATATGCTGCCATTGATCTTTGAATAATCTTTTTAACTATAATAACTTGATGTAAAAGATATACAATGTCCATATAATGTAGCATATCTAATTTATTGGCTATTTTTTTTATTGATACCACTAAAAACCTAGCCATTGTAGTCTCCTCATCTTTTATGATGTTGGCTTGAATCAAAGCCAGCTCTAGCTCCTTGCGGTAGTTCTCCATAGACTGACTCCCTTGCACCAATCTTTATAACTTTTGATATTAATATAGTAGTAGCTAGGAAAAAATCTCATCCTCATCAAGCTTTTAAGCTCTTTCCAAGTCTAGATGAGATCTTTTCTATTCTTGTGCATTGTGACTATCGTCTAATTCCACCAAACAAAGCATAATCAGTAAACTCAATAGTTACTACAAAACTTCATCCCATGCCTAACGATTAATAGCCACCGCCTTATTGCCAATCCACTACAACAAATGCAAGTTGGAAATTGCAATTGTTTGCAACTTCTCCGATCTCCAAGCTGCCAACCCTCAATTTCTATTAGTTCATTTTTATTTTTAATCTTATTTTTACTTGATGAAATAAAGGAAACCAACTTTAATTTTATAAAGTATATTTACCTTTCAATTTTTTTGTACTATAATGGTAAATCATATTTATCTTCTTAAGTCTTAACTATTTTTAATTTACAAAGAAGCTCATGATACAATATAGAATTAATGCTCCAAATTGCTACATGATCATGAAGATTGAGATTAGTAAGTTTTAATATTTTTTAATCATAAAGACTCAAATTATAGTTTTTTAACATATTTTTCATGTAATCTAAATAAAATATATATGCTTATATAAATTTCAAATCAAAATGTCCTATGTCCTTCCCCTGGCTAATTCAAAATCTAGGCTTTGCCCCAAAATTGGTTTATTTTTATTTTTATTTTTTACCAAACTCAATTTAATGAGAAGGAATAGTCTCACCCAAGATAGTTGGACATGTATATACCCCATGGGAAACAGAACAAAAAAGCAAGCTACATATTTTAAGCTAGTTGGATGGTGACATGGAAAGCACAGTGTTCTTATTCCAACAGCATTGTCTACTAGTCTGATGGTATGATGCTTTAAAGCCGTCCAACAGCAATAAAGTAGAATAAAAAGTGATGCCAAACAAAAAAAAGGAAAAGATGGCATTCTCTTGTCTAATGTTCACAAAGTAAACATAGCGTGCTTTCCTTGTTAATTATGAATATACCCAAACGTGTTGCCATATTGTGATGTCTTTAGTCTATGTAACCACTAATAAGTCCGATGCTTTAAAGCCGTCCAATGGTGATGCAGTGGAATAAAAAGGGATACCAAACAAAAAAGAAAAAAAATATCATTCTCTTCTAGCTCGATGGTGATGAAGTAAACATAGCGCTCCTTGTTAATTATGAATATACCCAAATGTGTCGCCAAATTGTGATGTCCTTAGTCCATGTAGCCATTAATTAGTCAGATGCTTTAAAGGCATCCAACGGCAGTGACGTAGAACAAAAAGTGGTGCCAGAAAAAAAAAAGATGGCATTCTTTACTAGTCCAACGGTGATGAAGTAAAAATAACGTTCCTTGTTAATTTCAAATATACCTAAAGGTGTCGTCATATTGTTAGGATGGCAAAATCGGACTTGACCCGATGACCTGGCCCAACCCACCCGAACCCAAGCCCGACCTGACTCGATTTGACTAAAAAAGTCAATGACCTGAACCCGACCTGAACCCGAACCCGATTAAAGGAAAACCCGAGAAAACCCGAACCCAAATGACCCAAACCCGAAATACCCGAACCTGAAATGACCCGAGCCTGAATTGACCCAAACTCGAAATGACTCAAACCCGAAACTGACCTGACTTGAACCCGAGATGACCCGATAACTAAACCCGACAATATCCGATTTTAACCATCACCCTAAACCTTAACTTTCTTCTTTCATTATTTTCCATATTAAGTCAGTCTTAAATATGGAGGTTTCCTTGTTTAGTAACTTCCAGTTTTTAAGACTTTCATATTCACTATGTCTTATATTTAGGAATGGTAACTTCCGTTATTAGTAACTTCCATATTTAGTAAGTCTCATATTTAGAGATGAGACTTTCATATTTAGTAGTTTCATTTCATTTTTTAAGATATTCATGTTTCATAATTTTCATATTTTGAGAAAGAATTTCCATATTTAGTAACTTCTATATATTACAAGTATCTTATTTGGGGAAAAAACATCCATATTTAGTGAATCCCATATTTGGATTTTTCCAACAGAAGTAATTTTTATATTTAGTAAGTTTAATGATCTTAATAGGCAATTATTAAAATTACAACATTCATCCATAAACTTTAAGTATAGTGCAATAAGTACCTAAATTTTAAAAAATTTTATTTTAGTCACCCATAATAATTACAACATGGATCCTAAAATTTTTGAAATCTTTGCACTTTCACCCAAAATTTTTTAAATTTTACAAATTAGTCACTGGTAATGAACTTGATTTGCATTTCGTTGTAATTTCAAAGAAAATTCATTGAAACATAAGCATAACAAAATTGTCATTGTGTATATCTGTGTGATAGCTGGGTGAAGATCTAAATAATCTATATAATGATAGTTAAAGGGTATGGGTTTAGAAAAACAATCAAATATTACTAACAATGTTAAATTACTTAAATATGTCCTAAATTATAATGAAGAAGATTTTTATGAATATTTTAATTAAATAAACTAAAAAATAAAAATTTAATTTAAATTAAATCACACAAAAAATCAAATTATTTGATTTAAATTAAAAAAAATTGAATAAATTCAATCGTTTTGACTTCACACCAGTAACCCACATGAACATAAAGGTTGACCCGAAAGCTGGCCTAAAGTTACCCTAGATTAAAATCGACCCGACCTAAAGTGAACCTGAACCCAAATAAACCCGGCGCAACCCAACCCGAACCCGAAATCAACTCAACCTGAAATCAACCCGAACCCAAATGACCTGACTTGAACCCGACCTGGACTCGAATTCATGCTAACCTAACTAGACCCGAACCTGAATGACCTGACCCAAACCTAACCCAACCCACCCAATTACCATCCCTACATATTGTGATGTCCTTGGTCCACGTAACTACTAATTAGCCATGTAAATTATTTAGCTAAATTACATGATCTACTCTTAAACGATACCTTATTTTTTTATATCTATCCATGAACTGTCAAACGTTGCAAAAGTAGGATTAAACTAATGTTTTATATTAGAATTGCCCCTCCATTTGCCATTTTCTATTAGTGTTGACAGAAATTCAAGGCCAAACTTAAAATGATTCTTTGAACTCAAGCAAAATGGATACAAAACCCCCGAACATAAACTCGTGACATATAGCTCTTCAAATAGCACCAATTTTACGTGTTCATCCCAAATTAAAGTATCAAATTCTTTCAAATAATTACGGAGAATATTATGGATGCCAAAAAATAGAATTTGACGCCCTTATATATTTCTTTTCAACCTAAACCCTAAAAAAACAAAAAAAACCAAAAAATAGAATAAGAAACAACATACACCACTAAATTTACATGTCCATCCCAAATTAAAGCATTCAATCCCTTCAAATAACTACAGTAAATATTATAGATGTAAGAAAAAAAGAAAAAAATACTACCCCAAAGTCAAACCGGTGCTCGTTGTTGCACTAGGTGCCATTGCATCAGGTGCTAAAGTATGAGTGTTTTGTATCCATTGAGCAAAAACAAGTTGTAATTGTATAGTGGCATCTGAAAAATATTTTTGGGGCGTCCTAAAGCTCTCATGATATCATTATTAATATATAAACCGAAACTTTGAAAGCTTACAAATATACATACCTAATGGAAGTGTGTTGAATTAAGAATAGATTTCAATACTATTTACTAGAGCTTCTTTCATTTTGATAGATGTAAAAAAAAAAAAAAAAACTCAACCAAAAATAGAATGAAAAATAAAAAAAAAACACCAAATTTTCATGGCCATCCCAAATTAAAGTATCCAATCTCTTCAAATAATTACTAAGAATATTATGGATTCAAAAAAAAAAAATAGAATTTGACACCCTTATCTATTTTTCTACCTAAATCTTAAAATAGAAAAAAACAACCAAAAAATAGAATGAAAAAAAAAACACCACCAATTTTATATATGCATCCCAACTTAAGAATTCAATCCCTTCAATAATTATGGAGAATATTAGAGATTTCAAAAAAATAGAATATGATGCTCTTATCTATTTTTCAATTTAAAACTTAAAATAGCTAAAAAACTGAAAAATAGAAGTAAAAAATAAAAAAACTACAAATTCAACATGCTCATTAAAAAATTAAAGCGTCCAACAACTTTGAACAATTATAGATAATATTATCAATGCCAAAAGAATAGAATATTATAGAATGTTTTGGTTCTTTTGCTATTTTAG
This sequence comes from Aquilaria sinensis, assembly GCA_005392925.1. Lineage (NCBI taxonomy): Eukaryota > Viridiplantae > Streptophyta > Magnoliopsida > Malvales > Thymelaeaceae > Aquilaria > Aquilaria sinensis. The sequence continues at coordinate 204,387 of SMDT01003074.1, forward strand.
GGTTTAGGTTGACAACGTAGATAAGGGAGTCAAATTCAATTTGTTTTGCATTTATAATATTATTCATGATTATTTGAAGGGATTGGATATTTTAATTTGCAATTGTAAAGCTGAATTTGTAGGTTTTTCATTTTTTCCTTATATTTTTGGGTTTTTTATAACTATTTTAGGGTTTAAAGTGAAAAAAAATAGGTGCATTAGATTCAACTTTTTTGGCACCTACAATCTAATCCATAATTATTTGAAGGAATTGATACTTTAATTTTGAATGGGAATGTTGAATTGGTAGCTATTTTTTCATTTTTTTTGACTATTTTATTCTTTAAGTTAAAAAAAAAATTGGTAAGGGTGTCAAATTCTAATTTTTTTTTTGGCATCTATAATATTCTCCATAATTATTTAAAGGAATTGGATGCTTTAATTTTTTATGGGCATGTAAAATTGATGTTGTTTTTTATTTTTCATTCTATATTTTTTAGTTCTCTTTTGCTATTTTGGGGGTTTTTTTTTTTTTACTATTTGCAAGGTTATGTGTCACAAGTTTATGTTTGGGGGTTTTGTATCCAGTTTGCTAGAGTTTAGGGGCTCATTTTAGTATTAGTCTCAAATTTCTTGTCAACATTAATAGAGAATCACAGACAAAGACAGTTTTTCTATAAAATGTTACTGAAATTCTTCGTTTGCAGAGTTTGATAATCAGGGATAGATATGTGAAATAGATATAGTTTAAAGGCAGATTGTATAATTTAGCCAAAAATTTTTCATCTTCCCCACTAATTACCATGTCCATTGATGACTAAGAAACTTAGCCAATTTTGCAAGCCAATTAGTGTATGGAGCTATTAATTTACGATGTAAAAATTCTTTCTCTTTGCAACCAATTATCATGGCTTTTCCAATTCTATAATGTGGGTGGAGATAGGGAGGGGCTGGGTTTCTCGCACCCTAAATGTATTCATACTTACATATATATATATTATGAATTGTTTCAAAAAATAAAAAATAAAAAATAATAGAAAAAAATGAAAAATAAAAATACTAGTTTTACCTTTTTAGTATACAAAATTGAACATTCATGTATATATACCGAATGAACTTAGAAATATATGTTAAAAAATTTAACCTTAACGCCGATGTCTCTCTTGACTTTAAATTTTTCATGTTAAAATCTCTACTACAAAACTGCTGTTCACATTTGACAATTAACAGCCACCATGAACTGCAATTGTTTGCAAATTCACCATAACAACTATTTGGAAGTTGGAAATTGCAATTGTTTGCAACTTCTCTAATCTCCAAGTTCCCAACCCTCAATTTCTATGAGTTTATTTTTATTTTTTAATCTTATTTTTACTTGATTAAATAAAGGTGACCACAACTTCAGTTCATAAAGTATATTTAGCTTTTTGATTTTTAGATACTGTAACTTTAAATCGTATCTATTAATTTTCTTAAGTTTTACTATTTCTACTTGATAGAAAAGCTCATGATATAATATGAAGCTAGTAGTCCAAATTGCTAAATGATCATGGAGATTAAAATTATTAAATTTTAACATTTTCTAATTATAGACTCAAATTATAATTTCAATTTTTTTTGTGTAATTTAAATAAAATATGCTTATATAAGATTTATATTAAAACGCCCTAAACCCTGCCCCTAACTCCTGCCTCTACTTTTGCGAAACTCAATTTAATGGGAAAGAATCGTCTCACATGCACAAAATAGTTGGACCTGTACATATAAACCTCATGGGAAACAGAACAAAAAAGCAAGCTGGTCATATTTTAAGCTAGTCCAATGTTGGCAAGGTAAAAACATGGTGTTCCTCTTCGTTTATATGAATCTACCAAAAAGACAGATAAGTATATAAGATGCTTTAAAGCTGTCCAACGGCAACAAAATAGAACAAAAAGTGATGTTAAACAACATTCTCCACAAGTCCGATGGTGACGAAGTAAACATAGCGCTCCCTGTTATGAATATACCCAAAAGTGTCGTCATGTTGTGATCTTGTCATCCTTAGCGTAAATATATGCGTGTTTCTGTGGGCGTGAGTATTATACACACACACACACACACACACACACACACCTTAATTATTATCTGAATAGAGAAACAAGAGCACTCTGATATCCTGGAAAGTGTGCAAGAACATGGCCATTAATATTACTTTGAACGTGCGAGCTTTAGTTGTTTTCATGTTCTTCCTTTGGCTTCTCAACTCCAACCGTAAGTCGTCTTGGAATCACAAACACAGCTAATTTCATGACGGTTTGTAATCATACATATGACTCAGGTGGATCGCTTTCCATTCTTTGCAGGAACAATGGTTGAAGCAAAGGTCAGGTGCGAGAGGACAATTCAATACCGTTACCCGCCTTATTGTACCGAAGAAAAGTGCAATGATGATTGCATTTTACATACCGGTGGTATCATTGAGGTTGGCCTTTGTTTACATCGTGATGAGATTGAGGCTGGGGAAGCTGCTGGGGGACCTGGAACCGAAGCTCCTCTATCTGAGCTTGTTAGTGGTCCAACTGGAGATGCTGCGGCCGAGACTGATGTTTTCTTCGACACTTCAACTGGAGATCTTGAGCCTGTTGGTGATGAGGTTAACGAAAACGCTCAGACTTCAGAGTCTGGTAAGGATAAAGTTTGTTGTTGCCCCCGTTCCAAAGGTGACTGATTGAAGGGAACCTATCAATAAGAACCGTGATAGAGCCAGGGACGTTTCAAATGCGTGACAGACGTCTGTCGTATGTCAAGCTTTAGTTTTCTTTTCAATAATGCATGGTGCCCTTGTTTTCATATGAAATAAAAACCAAGTTTCAGCCTGGTGGTTAAACTTGTGGTTGCAGAGTAAAGTATCGTATGTATGGCAGCCAGCGCTTCTCTCATGTAATGTTCTTATATGAATATTGGCTTGTAAGTTACTGGTGCGTTTGCTAACGCTCCCATTTCCTACTTTTATTTTGGTTGTTTAATGTTTTTGTTTTCCAGTTATCAGAATAAAACTAAATAGAGATATTTGGTGAATCGAAGGCCTTCTTCGCCTTCCACATAAGCTGCTGCGCAGGAAACCCCAAAGCCAATCCCAGGGAACAGTGAAGCTTCATGGTCATTCTTTCCAGGTGCGGGTAGCCCGCATCTTCCCCATTTATTGTTTTCAGAAAGCCTTAAATATGCAGGTAGCTCATAAAATTCATGCACCTCTGCTGGCAATCCGATTGCTTGGCCGCCGGCGACCAAGGCCAGGCCTTATGACTGGTTGGCGTCACCGGTTGGGCCTCGATTTCACCGTCCCCAGACTCACTACAACAGCTGTGGGTCGTCGACCTCAAGTGATCCACCGACGGTCCACCACAACCGATGACAACTCCTTTGCGCCGCCTTTCACATTGGTCGCCGGTTTGGAATCGCCCGTTATCTTCTCCGCTGTCTTTGTTGGCATTGTTGATCTCCAAAGCCGTCATAGATCATCGCCATGTTCCTCGCTCCCAGAGGTTTCAGATGTCACATCTCCCTTTCTCTCTCACTCTTTCCGTTTTTTCTTTCCTCCATCGTTGGTCGACTTAGGCTCATCTCTGAAGGCATCGCTTCCCTCAAATTGCGTCCGTTTTGTTATCTTCTAAGTCTTTGGTCCAAACCCGAATAAGACCCATATAATAACAACACTTTTAACGTTTTGACAGAAGTATCTTGTCTTACACGCAAGGTCCTTGAATTTCCCTCGGCACCGATCAGTTAAGGGCATGTAATTTTCGGAAAATATCACCATCTCAAAATATCAAATTCCATGCTAATAAATTGGCCACAAAAATTTTTTAGGGTTCAAATCTACCACTTACTAGTCACTGAGCCAATTACTATCGGCAATTCTACCATCCCTCCACGACATGGGAAATCACACATAGACAATTATTCACTAGCCTAGTTTGGAAATGATGTCTAGCAACCCATCTTAGCCGTTCTGCCACTATTTCTCAACCCAACCATAGATTCCACTCAAAGAGACTTTATCTAGTTATCACCAGAGGAGGCATGTGAATTCACACGTAGTCACCAGAAGATGAGACACTGCCACCAATTGAAGCTAAGGCCTTGTCCTTACGTTAGAAACCAAACCCTAAGAAAGGTAAATCCAAAAATGAAACAAAAACTCAAAAATTAAAACAAGAGCTAGGCTTTTTTGAACTTTAAACCTCAATTTGTAAAAATCTGGTAGGAATTTGAAAATAAGACTTTTAAAAAGTTTGAAGAGGAGATAAAGAGGAATCAAACCATTTAAAAACCATTAAAATTTGGAAACTTTCTTATTATTAGCCGCATAAATGGTGGCTCGAAAACCTTTAGATAGTAGTCAATGGCAACCAGTCAAGTACTCGAGGGATAGAGATTTCTCAAAACTAATTATCTAAGGCCCTTAAAATTTATTAAAAATTGCATTATAATTATAAAATTTTAAAATATATTACTTTATATATTTTACGTTAGCTTTTTTAACGTGCAATGACATATCTGCTCACAATTTGAAAATTTTATTGGCACATTTGAGTCTATTTTATAGCCTCAGTGGTAGCATTAGGCTAGCACTCTTGGCTTTTTGGGCCTGCTGCCTTTTCGAATCTTCGATATCTGTTGGTGCATTCTTGCTATGGTTAAGATCAGAACTTGTGCAAGGCTATCACTCTTGTTAGAGGACTAGGCTCTTTAATTCCCTCACCTCTTTGGATCTGTTGTGTTTCGTGTTCTTCCTTCTTGTTGCCACTTGGCCCTGCCTTCAAAAACATTCCTACCAGTCCTGTTTTAATTCTACGGAGTGTTTCCTTCCATTCCTCTGTTTTCTATGGCCATTGCCTCCCCCTATAGCTTTCTTCATATTTCTGTACTTGGTTCGGATTTATAAGTCCATGGCTCAAACATCCAAATACACTAGCCCACTATTTGTATATAAATTAAGCAAATAATCATTTATAATCGCTTATCAATAATCTCAATAAAATGCAGCCCAAGAAAGAAACCAAAGTCCAGTGGGAGAGGTGGATCTAAATGAACTCTGGGGCACAATTGACAATTTTTAATAAGCCCAATGGCGAGTACGAATTTAGAGAACAGAAACACTACATGGACCCACGTGTTCGCTTTGTGTGCTTCAGTTCCGTATCAGTTCCGTATCTCACTTCCTTGGCAGAGTTCGGTGCTCCGAGGTTCCAGCTTCTTCTTCCTTCCTGATTCTATTCCTCTCGAGCTTCGACTTCCATGGAAGTTCTCGAGCTTTTTCATTTCTCCCCAAAACTAAACTTCCGGTTCTCCAACCCCAAATCCGCCTCGGACGTCTCTCGTCTCAATCCAAGAGCTCGCTCAAGGCATCGATTTCGATTTGTGGCCAGCAGCTCTGTGGCCCCGAGCGAATTGCCCACTTCTTCGACTTCGAAGCCCCAAACCGCTCTCTCCGTCCGACCCGTTTATTCGCCCACGCCGCAGAATCGGGAGCTTAGAACTCCTCATAGCGGGTAACTGGACCTGAATTTGTTTTCTGATTTCGATTCAGTTTAGCGTTGGTATATGTGATCTTAAGGTGGGTATCGAACTGGGGAAGTGGGTTATGGTGTGTGGCTGTTTGTTAGTAGTAGTTTTCAATCTTTTTGGTTGTTTTCCGTTCCTGAAGTTAACGCTCCAATGCTTGATTCAGGTACCATTTTGATGGAACTGCTCGAAGATTTTTTGAGGGTTGGTACTTTAAGGTTTCCATTCCTGAGAAGAGGGAGAGCTTTTGCTTCATGTATTCGATCGAGAGCCCTGCATTCCCGAGGAAATTGAACCCATTAGAGGTGCTGCAGTATGGACCTCGACATACTGGAGTTGGAGCTCAAGTTCTTGGTGCTGATGACAAGTATATATGTCAATTCTCTGAAGAATCTAAGAACTTTTGGGGAAGTAAGTCCTTATTCATGTTCAACCATGTTGCTAAGTCTAAGAGTTCTGCAGTCCATCATAGTCTGCCTCTTGTGTGATATGTTTTTTTGTGATGTATAGGTAGACACGAACTGATGTTAGGTAATACATTCAAAATCAGAACAGGATCGCAAACTCCAAGTAAGGAGGTTCCTCCTCAGGTGGATACATCCTTTTTGTTTAACCTCTTAGTTGCCTTATCTTATCCACCTGAATTCTATACTTATTTCCCTGTTAGTTGCATGTTGCTATCCAATTTTGGTTCATAATTCATTTTAGTTTTTCTTCCGTTCTGTCCTTGGTTCATAAATTCTTTCTATTTTTCTTGCATTCTCTGAGTGAGCTATACAATTAGTTGAGTAGTGCTAAAGTTTTGCTTGACTGCAGATGTGGGATGCCTTGAGTTTAAAAGCTGAGAAATATTATATATATTGCCATATAGTGGTTTCACTTACTTTGTGATATGGTATTAATCTATTTCTAATTGTTATTTCAGAATTGCTGTATACTTATTTCCATGTTAGTTGCATGTTGCAATCCAATTCATTCTGTCCTTGGTTCATAAATTCTTTCTATTTTTCTTGCAATCTCTAAGTGAGCTATACAATTAGTTGAGTTTTACGGTTTTGCATGACTGTGGATGTGGGATGCCTTGAGCTTTAAGGCTGAGAAATATTATATACATTGCCATATGGTGGTTTTGATCTTCACTCACCTCATGATATTGGTATTAATCTATTTTTAATTATTTTATTATTTAACAATTGTTTGGACTAGGAATTCAATGCAAAAGTGTTAGAAGGCTTTCAGGTTACCCCACTTTGGCACCAAGGTTTTATTTGTGACAGTGGCAGGTGCTTTCTTCTTTCCCAGTGATGAAGAACATGTTCAATTATTTTTATAAATTTAAACTATTTTAGGAGTTAATGTTAATAGATTATTGGTTTTCATAGATTTCATATTATTTTCTTATTGAACATGTTGAAGAGGGACCTACAAGTGTCTAGTGTTTTATGTTGTTGTTAAATATTATATTCCTTTCTGTTGTGGAGTTTAGGCACAAGGAAATCCACCGAGTAAGATATCAATATAGGATATTTTCAATTATAATTATATCGTATCACCATATGTTATGTTAGATATTTATTTGTGTTGTCAAACCTGAATATCCTGCTAACATATGGCTTTAGGACTCAACTTGAACCCAAAAACTTGTGCTGATAGGCCAAGAGTCCACTACCTTATATAGCTATCTTTTTTAGGATATTATTCTTCTCTGCTAGTGGCAAGTCATTTAAGTCATATCCTCAACACCTTTTGTGCCATAAGCTTAACTTCAGCTTTCAGCTTACGCATGTGAAATTGAAAAATATTGTTCTTTCTCTGTTAATAGTTTCGGATTGTGCACATAATCTACTTCTTCTTGCAGGACAGATTATGCAAGAACTGTAAAAACTGCTCGGTGGGAGTATAGCACCCGTCCTGTCTATGGATGGGGTAATGTAAAGGACAAGCAGAAGTCCACAGCCGGTTGGCTTGCTGCTTTTCCTGTATTTGAACCCCATTGGCAAATATGCATGGCCGGTGGACTTTCAACAGGTAGTTACTTGTCTTCTTTACATCAAAACTGTGCAAAAATTTGATTCATCCTTCATTAGTTTACGTAAATTTGCCATTTATCTGAATCTGCTTTTGCAAATTTGCCCTCAATATTTTAAGTCCATGAATAAAATTTGAATAGCTTTTAAAGTAATTGAGCTTATTGCATATTTAACTGTTAAAGGAGATAAGGCAGGAGCTAAAAAATACATATTTGTCACTTTATGCATCATAAGTTGGAATGTAGAGTTTGCTTTATGCACATACTAGTGTTTGGGTTTTGAAAAGATATGTTCCTGATGTGGTTGACCCTTGAAAGTGAGATCAGTAGTAGGCACCTTGAAATAAATAATTGTTCCAATGGAACCTATATTTTGTTGTCTAGGAGGAATTATGCTGACAATTTTTTTTTGTAATATATAATGAAAATTTTCAAAAATGAGATTTGAATAAGCTAATTAGTGAATATCGGGTGAGATGAATTCATTTTTCTGGAAAGCTGCCACCTTCTCTCCGTGCAATCAGCTAGTCAATAACTTGATCACCTGCTTTAGGCTACGCTATCCATCTGGAAAGTGGACATTATGTGGGCGTTGGTGGGGGCATTTCCATGGTTCAGTAGAAATTACTTCATGCATTGTACAGAATCAAGCAGAAGTTTTGTGAACCAATAACCATTTTAAATGATGAGTAGGATCATAATTAAATCCAAGAAATAGTTCATAAGTCATAAGCTCAAATGGATTAAAAGACATGTAGTTCATAAATCAGTATGAGAATCATAATCATGCAGGATCATCAAATTCGTAAGTCCTGTAATTCCTTGATCCTGTCATCAATATTCATAAATAGTAGCAGTTTGGCTTATAGGTATTTCAAGGGTCACAATTATATTTCTATGATTGGGCTTTAGCTGCTGTCACTATAGTTTGACATTTTTCATATCAACTGAACCTCTCATCCTTTTTTTTTTTCTAATTGTCGCCAACTATTATCCTCCTTTGGTTGGGCCTTATCACCTTTTTATGTTGCAATGGTAGTGATCAGCAGATCAAATATATATCAGACAAAAAGCATTTTTTCTGTGCATCATCATTCAGAAAATCATGTCATTCAAAACAAAAGGTTCTCTGGGTGGTTCTTTTTTGCCGCTTTTGGCTTCTTTTGGCTTATTTGGCATGAATGAAATGAAGGGGCATTTGGGCTGCTCCAGGAGTGCTTTCATTACTATTGTTTTGGCTGATTTCCATGGTTCTGTAAATGTCACTTCATGTCTTACAGACTCAAGCACAAGTTTCATGAATCAAGAATCATTTTAGAGCATGAACAGAGTTATCATTTAAATCCAATGAATAGTTCAAATAGTTTAAATCATCAACTGTCATTTCTAATGCATCAAAAAACATATCTAGTTCATAAATCAGTATGAGCACTGTCATCAAGCTCCTATTATTAAAATCATAAGTCTTCTAACTCCTTTCTGTGTTCGATTTAGTTTTTTGAAAATATATATAATTATTATTCACTGCACTTTATACCAATTGAAAGCATACACTCTAAGAAGCCCAAAAAGTATTTTAAAGAATTTTTTTTGTAAAAGATAAGTATTTTTTATTGATTTTTTCATTTAATAGGCTGGGTACGAAAAAAACTTACAAAAAATTAATTTTTTTCTGAAAAAAATTTTTGTTCGAGTGATTATTAGGTGGATAGAGTAAAAGCTTTCAAATGGCATTGGTTCCAAGGAAAAAAATAGTCAAAATGAAATTGGTTCTAGGGAAAAAATAGTCAAAATGAAAATAATGCAAGCAATCATACTTTTTGGTTTATTGATATTTTGAAGGTCACAATTATATTTCTATGATAGGGTTTTACCTACGATCACTATACTTCAATGACATTTTTCATTTCAAACAAACCTTTGGTACTTTTCGTTTCATGGTCGCCAACAATTATTTTCCTTTAGTTAAGGCTTAGGACTATTTATGATGTAAATGGTACTGTTCATCAAGTCAGATATATGTTTTTTCATAAGAGTTTATCAGGTTGAATATATACCAGGATGAAGAGCACTTTTTCTGTGCATGATAATTAATAAAGTCAAGTCCGCTGAAATAAAAAGGAAGTTCTTTGGATGGTTCCTTTACCTATCTTCTGCCTTATTTGGCGTGACTGCATGAACAGAATAAAATGCCCTTTGAGGGCACAGAGATTTCGTTTATTGCTTTGAAGAAAAGGTGGTTAGCTTTTTCTGTTTGGTTTGATAGGGACTTAGCTGGATTTTGAAGCAGAGTTAAGCATATCCCTTATACTTAAACTGAATAAATCATCTTTAACTTCATCAAAAATCATTAGTTCTAAACATGCTATAAGATATTTGAGGTCATACTTACCTTCTGGTACTACTAGAGCCAGCCAAAACCAACTTGTCAGAAGTTATAATGTTTCCATAATGGATGGTAATACGGAGCAAAATAATGGCCATTATCAATGTAATCAGTGATTCAATTGATTTCATATAATTGATATTGTAGTTTTAGTACTTTCCACTATTAATATTGATTTACCATATTTGTATGTTAGACCCACTATAAATAGGGATCCTTTTGTATCATCTGTTTGAGTTAACAGAATCAACCATGTAGCCTCTGGGCATGTTGTCCATGGATGTAGGTTAATGTAGCTGAACCACATCACTCTGTTCGTCCCTTTTCTTCATCTTCTTATTGCATGTTTTGTGGTTCAGTTCTACACAACTGTTAGACTTAAGTGCCTAAATATATGATTTCAAACCATATATATATATATATATTTATATTGGTTCACTTGCTGGGATGGAAGGGGGGGGGGGGGGGGGGGGGGGAATCAAACCCGTGCCTTGATAGATGGAGGCCAAACGCCTGAACCAACTCCATTAGGAGGCCAGGTCTAAAAACTAGAACTGCTAGAAAACCAAGCAGCAAAAAAGAAACATTTAGGTTTAGCATGAACTTAAAATTACCATAGATAATTCTTGTTCTAGGAAAATCATCTAAACCTGCTATGGTAGAAACTTATGATACATATAACCCTTGCTGGGTCTCGTATTTACTCTCTGTATATACTCAAATAACAATATTTTATATCTTTTGAAACTAGACTCAGTAAGCTTTGGCATGAAACTTGATCCTTTGTACCATTTACTATAGTTAAACAATAATACATTCAGAAAATGTCACATTTGCTCAAGCCATTAAGTTTATTGGCTATTGCAGGGTGGATAGAATGGGATGGTGAACTATTTGAGTTCAAAGACGCCCCTTCCTATTCAGAGAAGAATTGGGGTGGAGCCTTCCCAAGGAAATGGTTTTGGGTGAGTTCTTATTGGAGGCTTCTGCATTGTTGAGAGATTTTTGTTGCTGTAATTAATTATTATTTGGTATTTTCCATGCCAATATGATTCTCGGGCCTTAAGCATTTCTTCTGGGCCCCTCAGGGGGAGCATTGAGGCAGCTTTACTGTTTGATTTTACTGTTTGACTTACCAGGGATTTTATCCCTGTTCAATTGGATTTGGAATGGTTCCTCAAGTGAGGGAAGAAGTTGGATTGATTTGAGTTTAGCACTTAAACTAGTTAAGGAAGGTGTCTTGACTCTACATCTGATAATGGAGCACACGTTACTTCATATATATTACAGCTTTACCTCAGTTTTAAAACCTCATGATCCACTGCAGCTGTCCAGTTTAAAAATGGCCTTTGAAATTCATTCTATGTATCATCACTGTTTTTATATTACTGGCATGCTACTCATTTGTCATTCATTATCTGCATTTATTGCTATATCAGGTCCAGTGTAATGTCTTCAAAGGTGCGAGTGGAGAAATTGCTTTGACTGCTGCTGGTGGCTTGAGACAGCTACCAGGACTGACAGAAACTTTTGAACATGCTGCCTTGGTACTTTCTTTTTGGAAGCTACAATTTATGTTTATCCTGATTTTATATAGTATGGTTTCCCATCAATTTTTTGGGTAGCTATTTTACCATCAAATCAGTGAAAGGGAGACAATAATGTCAAGAGGATATATATATTTGTTTCAGATGCCTCTTGTTTCCTCCTGTAATAAACATTAAGCTGCCGTTTAGTCATGGAAAATTTTGTCAATTTTCTTTTTAACAACACTTCAGTAAATGCAAAAAGAGAACATGGTCTACCTTCATATTTTAAAGATTTAGACTATTTTGTTTCCTTGTTCTCTAGAAAGTCCAGAGAACTATCAAATGTTGTTTTCCGTTTTATTGAAGGAATATTTTTTCCCAAATCTTAGAAAATAATGTGTCCCCACAAAACAGGTTAGTTAACAATACTTTTACTGACAGAAATTGAGAAAGGGAAAAGGAAAAAGCTTCCCACAAAACAGGTTATTTAACAATATTTTCAGTGTTCAACTAGCAGGTATTGCTCGAGTTTCTGTTTTGATAGTAAATGTGATTTCAGTCTGTTGAATCTTGGCAGATTGGTTTGCACTACGACGGAGTTTTCTATGAATTTGTACCATGGAACGGCAACTTAAGTTGGGAAGTCGCGCAATGGGGTCACTGGTACATGGCAGCTGAGAATGAGACACACATGGTAGTTTCGCATTCTTGAAAAATAGCTTTCATGAGTCCACTTGCTTCCAGTTCTGGAACTTGAGCACTAGAAATTGCTTTATCTTCTTCCTTTAATTTAAAATATTTCGTGATCAGGTTGAGTTAGAGGCTAAAACAAATGATCCGGGCACAACATTGCGTGCTCCTACTGTAGAACTTGGCCTTGCTCCAGCCTGCAGAGATACATGTTTCGGGGACCTAACTTTACGAATGTGGGAGCGAACAAATGATGGCAGGAAGGGGAAGGTACAAGTAGAGTAACTTACAATAGTTTTGTAGAATGATCTCTCGGAGTTATAACGAGGGAATTTAAAAGATCTGTTATGAGAACAAGGACTGCCATTCTAATACTTTCACTTCCCCAGATAGTATTGGAGGTGACAAGCGGCATGGCAGCGGTAGAAGTGGGTGGAGGCCCATGGTTCAATTCTTGGAAAGGAAGTACTTCAACGCCGGAATTGATCAAGCGTGCTCTTCGAGTTCCAGTTGATGTTGATGGAATTTTCGGTTTGGCTCCATTCTTGAAACCCCCCGGTCTATAGCAACTTTATCTGTTTCATTTTCTGTCCCTCTCCCACCCCCCTCTTTTCTTCTCTCCCCCGGGGCGAAAAAAAAAAAATTTCATTCTTAAACTAAATCGGTGTACCATTGAGTTCTTTTGCCCTCTTTTTCAGAACTCAACTATTAAACTAATCGTACCATCATGATATCATTAAGGAAATGCTGCCTACTTTTACATTTAAATTGAAGAAAAATTAGTAATTTAAGTTTCTAATTAGTTTTAAAAGATCCAAATTTTGTGAAAAAAAATAGAGACAAGACACTTTAAATTAAGATTTGAAAATTTGTTAGCAACTAGGGGACCAGGTTAAAAAAAAACCACCACTTTTAAGGGTATGGTGCAGGTTTTTGAGGTTATAGAGCGCATAATGTATTTTTAACCAATCTTTGAGAGGGTGGTTGGTTGGTTAGTTTGGTTTTGTAATAGGGCTGTGATTATGTAACTAACTACAAATGTCATAGACGGATAAGCGTCACTTACAGTTGAATCAACACAATGGGTTCGATAAAGGATTTAAACAGTTCATGACTGTGGGACCCATGGAGGATGTAAAATCATGAATAGCTGGGATTCGTCGATGACATTTGTGTAAGACCTACGATCATAGACAGCCTGCATTCGTCCCTAACATCTGTGGTAAGTCATATAAGGGTTTTCCTTAACAATAGTCGTTAAGACGATTCCGAGGTACATTTGGTCACTGTCCTTTTCTTTGGCTCATTATACTTCTCAATTTTAATGGGGCCACCGAAGACAAACAAACGAACAACAGGAAGAACGTAAGAATTGTGACTTTGAGGTTGATGGCATCCACAGAAGTAGCTCTAGCAGCAGTATATATTTGCCCTATACTACGTTCCAATTGATGACATCTTAGTGAATGTGCCAGTAAATCCAACCACTAGTCGTCTGATTACATCCAGCTCCACAACTTGGCTACGACATCTATCCCGTTTCAGATTTCCTGTTTTTGGATAATAATAATAAAGCAGAAGTCAAGTTTGCAGCTGAACAGACTTTTAGTTCATAGGAGGCAAGGAAAACGCTCTATAAAACTCAACTACATGAATCCGGTTTCAGCTTGACAAATCTGGAGGTTTCTTCTACCCGGCAGCCTACAATAGTAACTCTCTTCCTAGGCAAAAATGATGACCATGCTCAGAAAATATTGGGGAAAGGAAAAACAGAGCACATATGGCCAAGAGGGCCAATTAGCAGGACATATAGGAAAACTTCCTGTTAACTGGAATATGAATCAAAGCTCTTTTCTATTCAAACATGTATCAGAACAATACTATCATGTAATTAGAGGTCAGCTACCTCAATACCTCATTCAGTCTACAATGAAGTTTCCCTCACAACTGTTGTTAACAAGATGACATCCCAGTACTTAACCTGCATACTCCTAAATTGACGACCCCGTGTAGTGAAGCAGATAAATCAGTAATCAGAGTTCATAAATCTATCACCTTTTCTTGAAACCATATTTCTTACGTTCATAAAACAGATCAGTCTTGGCACTTCCCAGGTTAACAATTTTCAGACAGCCATCCCGGTCCTTCTCCTGCTGTGTGCACTCCTTGCAGTAGTATGCATCTGATATCCCCACACCCCCACAGATAACGCATCGACCCTGAAATGACCCGTAGTTGCATTCATCACAAACCCTCACAAGCGTGCAAGGACGAACATAAGAATCACATATCACACACTTGCCATCACATTTCTCACACAATCTTCCAATGGCAATACCTGGCTGCTTCCGGCACATTATCAAGTCCGGATGGTGCTTGGCCATTGTTGTCCCAACGAGATCCTAACCTCCTGATGCGAAACCTGCAGCTCAGAATCCAGAAAACCCCACTGTTAACAGCGCTAGATAATTTAGCAGCTGGACAACAGCAACAGGTGAATGCCTCTCTAAGCTAGATCTCAATACATGAACCAACATAACAAGAATCAATTCAACAAACGGAAAAACGAAATTAAATCTTTCTGGAAAAAAAGTGACTTAAAGGGCTCGGTCTTCATAGAACAATACCCAGTTTTTCAATTCAAAAGATAATGCTAAAGAATAGCTGAAGCTTGGAATTCAACTAGAAAACGAGAAACCCTAAACCCTCCCAGGCGATTGCCAGCAACACCATATAAGATGCTGAAAAAAAAAAAGACGCAAGATGCTTAACATTGCAATGAGACGAAGACGAAGAGCAGAGAACAGAAGCCCTAGGAAGGAGAGATGTCGAAGCAGCTAAGGATCATGATACTAACCTGCGAATCCGGCGATCCTAACGAGCGTGAAGGAGAGGAATAGCTCTTCTCAGTTGTTCGCTAGGTGGATCGAATTAGAGGGACTTTTCAAATTTGAGGGGAAGGGGGCTTTCTAGAGACTTTATTTAGACTCGAAAGTTCGAGAAAGGCGGTTCAAGTGAAGAGCTGACTTCTGCTGTACCTCATCGGCCAATCTAACAATAGTCTAAGGTGCTATTTTGTCATTAATGTTTCCCCCTTTTTAACACTTACACGTTTCTGCCGACCTAGCCCCTGAATTTTTTTCTTGTCTATATGGTCCTTAGCTTTTTCTAAATGTATCCAGGTGGCCCTTTGTAACTCAATTCAAAAAGAAAAACTTTAGTGACCGACTAGGGATTTCGACGATTGATATTATGAACTTTTATTCTTTGTAATGCTTGTTGTATATTCTAATATTGGACAATGAGAACTGCTTTGACATCAATATAAGTGAATGAAGGAGAAATTGACACTCCAGACCATGGGGCTATTGCTATACTTTTCATACTCTATGAAATCTACCCATTGTTGGGTGGATTTCATGAACGGTGGTGGTGATAGCCGAAGTGCCCATCACCTTCCGAACCCACAGGCTCGGACAAGGTACCAACCTCGGAAGAGAAACCACCTGCTACGAAAAGAAGGATGTTCGACCCCCCGAATCCGACCTCGGCAATTCTCCGTTCCAGGAAACGACAGTGCCAACCTCGGGGGGACGATTAAACCATCCTCGGAAATGGGGGGTATCCCTGAGAAAGACCATCCTCGGGAAATATACTCCTGCGATACTAAAGTAACCTCGGGAGACAAGTTCTCCTCTGAAGAGGTCTCTTCTACCAAAGGGACCTCGGGAGTACGACAGGAGCAATTAAGGAGCCTCTGACACATCCCCGACATGCCGCCCCCAGACACGCTCTGACACGCCGCCTATAGAAACACTCTAGTACGCCGCTCTCGGGTTGCCTAAGCTCCTGGCCAGGCGGCCTATGGTCGGCTGGATGTTCCCCTTTTCCCCGAAGACGTGGACCACATCCCACCGAACACATGTCACGATCTGGGCCGGCCACGTGAGGAGAACTACTACCGTTCGCCCCTCTATAAATACTCGGTAAGCACCCCAGGTAAAGTTGTTGAGCACTAGAGACCATACTTCTCCACTCTTTACCACCTCCATATCTCCTAAACACTGACTTGGGCGTCGGAGGCTCCTCCCCGGAAAAAGACTCCGGGGACCTCCTAACCTCTGTCTTCTAAGCCTTTCAGGTAACCTCCCCTGGGAAATCTCCACCTCAGGCGCTTTTCCTCACCGGAAGTCCCCCTCGCTCCTACCATGTCACATGACGAAGATGCTACCGGGCATCATTTGGCGCCGTCTGTGGGAACTCACCCCCAAGTTGCCGTCATTGAAACTCGGCATTCCAAGGACAAGGGGCTTCCGAAGCACCCGTCCGCACCAGAAGTTCAGTCGGCAACCGAACAAACTGTAGTAGAGACTTCCTTGTCGGAGGATGAGCGGCCCCTGACCATCACCATGAGCTTCCTACGTGAATTCCAACGCTCCGTTGTGGCTGAAATGACACAGCAGCTAGACCGAAGACGGCCACACTCAGCCTCGAGCCGAAGGCCACCCTCGCCGGTACCTCATCAGGAAAAAAGTCCTAGATCAACGCATAGGAGCTTGAGAAGCGGGGATCAACGTGACGAATCCTCGACGGAAAACGTGCCTTTTGGGACGCAACCTGATGCCCTGCGGCATCTTCGTCAGATGACATTGTAACTTGTGGAGGGACTTCCTGAGGGGGAGAACGCCCGAATGCCAGATTACCCAGGAGAGCGTGCCTGAAAAACTCAGAAGAGGGGGTCAGAAGGTCCCCGGGGTGTGTTTCCGGGGAGGAGCCTCCGACGCCCAAGTCAGTGTCCTGAAAGAAAATAAGGGAGGAGCACTGAAAAGTAGAAAGGCCTTGCCTGTTTGTGTTTTCTCAAGGAGAGGAGTCTGCTCAAGGATCCATCCCTTGCCCAGGTTTATTTTCCTGGTATTTATAGGAGTATCCAGCCCGTTCAGATCATGACACGTGTTCGGTCAGATCTTTCCTGAATTTCTGGGCGTAGGGGACAAGTAGCCGGTGGCAGGTTTCTTGAGCCTTGAACCGAGACAGGTCGTGACGGGACCTGGATGGCGTCGGTGTGTCAGACCGCCGTTTGGGGCGGCCTGTAACGTCTGTGGGCGACATGTCAGAGGCTCCTTAAATGCTCATGCCGTACTCCCGAAGTCCCTGGACGAGGTCGTCCTCTGGCGCGGATGATGCCCCTTCGGGAAATATGCCCGTAGTTCGGGGAGTTCCCTGATTCAGGGTTCCGCCTTCGGGGAGATCCTCTTCGGCTTGCGATAGCTGATTCTTCATCTCCGAAGGCGATCTGTTTAGTACCTCGGGGGGCTAATAGTATCCTCGAGTTTCCTGACGCTCCGAGTTCGGGTCAGATAGAGGCGATAGCCCTTCGGCTATCACATGCCCCCCTTTGGAAAGCCGAAGTGGAGACTTCGGTTTGTAGTCTTTCCGAGGATGCTCTTTGGGAGTTTTTAGGGAGTAAAACCTGTGCCGAAGATACACCTTTTGCCCGAAGATATGGGCTGTTCGGCCATAGCCTGTCTTTTGGTGTCTTCGAGGCAACCTACTTCTTTCCTTTCTCCTTTCGCAGGTCTGTGCAACGTCGCGTCTCATGACCAGGCGTGTCAGTCTGGAGCGGCGCGTCCCAGTTTTTTAGGGGTGTCAGAAGACGTGTCCCCTATTTTGGCGCGGCGGCTGACACGTGGCACACTGTCATTGGAGGAGAGTCACGTCGGTTACAGAGGGCGCGTCTTTTCGGGCGCAGAGAACAGTTATGGCGACTGTTCGCCTTCAAGGGGTACTTATGACGCCGGTTCGTCTACCCACCTTCGGCCTATATATAGCCCATTCCATCATAAGTTCCTTTTTTGGTTTTGCTTCTGCTCTTTTCTCTGCTTGCAACTGCTTTTTTTTCCTGCTTTCCGCGGCGGCGCTGTCTGACAGAGTTTTTTTCCGGCGATCTTTCACGACGGCGACTTCAAACCCAGATTTTGGCAAGTCATTTGGTGGGTTTTTGATTTCTAGAATCCTCTGATTTTTAGAGTTTTTCCGGAAGTTGCTTTCTTTCCTTTTTCCGAACTCGTTTTTCAGCCAAGATGCCTGTTCCCGAGAGCTGGCAACCCCTTTTGTCTCACCCTTGCTGCACCACCCCCAAAAAACTAGAAAAATGGAAGAAAAAGTTCTTTCTTCCTTCGTATGCCGTTACGAGGTTGCCACGTTCTGACCAATTTTGCTTTTCGAACCGTAGTAATGAGGTTACCGTTTTCCGAGCCCAACTGAAGGCCGGACTTCGGTACCCTCCTCCGAAGATGATTTGCGACTTCTGCCAATTCCATGGCATTGCCGTAAATCAACTTCCGCCGAACTCGTACTGCTATTTCAACGCCTTCATCTGCATGTGTGGCGTCTTCGGGATAGAGCCCCACTTTGTTATTTTTATGCAGTACTACAAGCTTTTCGTGGTCCCGAAGGGTGGCTTTTATTTCATGCTACCTCGGGGATCCGGGAGCAAAAAATATATGTTCACCTTCGCCACCAAGGACAGCTGGCGAGGGTGGCAACAAAAATTTTTCTTTCTGAAGATGGAGGAGGCCTGGTCGCATGTTCCGACCAAGTGGGCTCAGGGAAAGCTGGAGATGGACGTCGTAGATCCGAGGATAATGCTAACTCCGGAGTTGGCTCCTATCTTCGCGGACTTCGACGGACGTATCCGCGCTGTCTCCGACTGGGGTCCCGAGGTCTCTTCGCGCTCTCTCTACCCCTTCCCCATCAATTGGAAGCTAATGACCGAGGAAGTTCTTCGGGAGTTAGGGGTAGTGAAGGAGCACGAAACGGACCTCGACATGCCGGCTCCTGCCATCGCTGGGAAGGATTCCTGGCTGGTGCAACTCCTTCGGGAGGAAATTACTTACGAAACTTTCTTCGAGAGTAAGTTATCTCCGACTCCCTTTGTTATGGTTTTCATCTTGGACTCACGCTGATATCTTCTTTCTTTTTCAGAGATGGGCGACGGCACTGCTGCCTTCTACAAATCCCTTTTCACTGGCCAAGTTGAGAAGGGTGAGCAGACAAAGAAGGCTGCTTCCCGAAGGCGGAAAGCGACTGGGGCTGGGCCTTCGGCCAAACGGGCGAAGAAGACTATTCCCCCTCCTCGTTCGGAAACTCTCGAGGAGGCAAGCGAGGAGCCCGAGGTTGCTGCCATTCCGCCGCCCGAGGTCGCTGCCGACGTCCCCCCGACCGACGTCCCTCCTCAGAGCCCTACCTCGTCGCAGGCCCTTCTGGATGCCGTGGTAGAGGTTCCTTCTGCCGAGGAGCGGCGTAAACGCAAAGGCAAGGGGATCTCCACCGAGGAGGCCCCGGACTCTGGCGATGACGTCGTCGAGGTGCCGCCAGGTTCGCTTTCTCAGGCAAAGTGTGATGTCTTCACTTTTTGAATTTTGGGATGTACTTGTCTTGACCAGCTTCTTGTTTTTGCCGTGCAGGGGAGTCACTTACTCCGGGCTGGGCGGCCGAACACGCCCGGAGGCGAGCGCTCCGCGATGCTAAAGTCCCGCAAGGGAAGATCCCGAAGGAGCCTTTCTGGTCGTTTACGGAGGACATGAATTTGTACTCCGGAGACTGCCAGCAAATGGCCAAAGAGATCTCGAAGGGGATGCTTACTGAGGCCTCCTTTAGGGCCATTGCGGAAGCTCATCCGGGCGATGACTCCCTCGCCGCGAAGGTTTCCGAGCACGCTGCCCAGGTATGCTTCACGCCTATCTTTTTCCCTTCAATTTTTTCTAAGTGTTTGGCTTTCTCTTTGGCTTACTGAGCTCGCCTTTATCCCTTTGCAGCTGCTGGGGTACGCCGGCTACCTCAGAGTTCGGGTAGCCAGGCAGACGGCATTCCGAGCCTCGGCCTTAGAGGTTATTGAAAAAACTAAGGCCATGTGCTCGGAATTGGCCACCAAGAACCTGCAGCTGGCTGATGCTGCAGAGAAGGAGGTTGCTGCCCTTCAGGGGGAGTTCCAGAAGGAAAAAGAAGAACTTTTGAAGGACTCCTCCTAGAAGATTTCTGACCTCGGCTCCCAGGTGGCGGAGCTGATTTCGGCAAACGAGGCGCATCTAAAGGAGAAGTCAGAATCTGAGGCTCTCCTGGCGAAGGCGCTTGCTGAGAAGGCCGAGCTCTAAGCCGAGGTCGATTCTTTGAAGAAGGAGCCGAGGAAGAAGAAGATGAAGGCACTGAAGAAGGAGGTCGCGGATCTGGAGAAGGATCTTGAGGAACTTGAGGTCGAGAAGGACAAGTCTGACCAGATGGCCAAGGTCGCTTTCCAGGACGGGTTTTGCCTTGTTCGGCACCAAGTTCTTCAGAGGTTCCCAGATCTGGACCTCTCTTTCTTGGAGGCTCTAAACATTCCCGAGGGGCCTCGGTGGTCCTGGTCCAAGATTGAGCACCTGAACTTGCCTTCTTCTATCCCGGCGCCAAAGGTGGTGGACAAGGATGTAGGAGCTGGTGGCTCTCGGGACGCCGAGATTCCTTAGTTTGTTCTAGGACTCCTTGCCTTTTTCTTCTTCTTTTTGTACTTCTTCTTCTCTGTAAGCCGATTCACCTTAATGAAGATTTTTTTGGCTAAGTCTTTTTGCGAGATGTTTCGTTTTCCCCTTTGTCCCGAACATGATCGCTCAAGGGACTTTGGAAAATCATATCTGCGCTTATTTTGGCGAGCACCTTCGCGAGATTTTTGGTTTCCCATTTTTCCCGAACGTGATCGCTCAAGGGACTTCGGGAAATCGTATCTGCACTTATTACGGCGAACGCCTTCGCGGAATTCTGGCTTGTACACTTTTTATACTTGAGAATTTTTCTAAGAAACTTCTGTACTTAGCATATTTTCCAAATTTGTACAACACAATTCTTCCGCGAAACCTTAAGCATAGAATTTTTTCAAGGCATCTGAATGCCAGGTATTTTTTAATTCTACGCCTTCGGCGTCGCCGAGTCTGTACACGCCTTTTCGTACTTCGGCAAGAACCAGATAAGGTCCTTCCCAATTTGCGCGAAGTACTCCGTGGGAGGGCCTTCGGGGTGCAAAGTCAGCCTTTCGGAGAACGAGGTCTCCTTTCTTGATTTCCTTTGGCCTGGCTCGTAAGTTTATAGCCGCGGCCACTCTTTGCTGAAAAGCTTTTCTTCTCAGCTCAGCTATTTCTCTGTGTTCGCTGACAAGGTCAAGCTTGGTTCTTAAGCCGAGGTCATTTCCACTTTCATCGAATACTTGTACCCGTACCGACGGTCGCACGACTTCGATTGGGATGATGGCCTCTGTACCGAAGACGAGTGAAAAGGGGGTCTCCCCTGTGGCTCTTCGGGGTGTTGTTCGGTAACTCCATAACACGCTTTGGAGCTCTCCCGGCCATTTCCCTTTTGCTTCCCCTAGTCTCTTTTTCAGACCATCTTTTATGGTCCTGTTAGATACTTCTACCTGCCCATTGCTTTGGGGGTGAGCTACTGGGGCGAAGTGCATTTTTGTTCCGAGGTCACTGATGAATTCCTGGAATCCTTTATCTGTGAACTGGGACCCATTATCAGCTACAAGTACCCTTGGTATGCCGAATCTGCATACAATGTTTTTCCATACGAACTTCTGCACTTCTTTTGCCGAGATAGTCGCCAGGGGTTCTGCCTCGACCCATTTGGAGAAATAGTCTACTGCTACCACGCAGAATTTTACGCCTCCAGGGGCTGTTGGGAGCGGCCCAATGAGGTCTATGCCCCAGACTGCGAAGGGCCAAGGATAATCAGCCGAAGTCACCAATTCCGAGGGTGTCCTCTGGATATTTGCGTGTCTTTGGCAATTACCGCATTTCCGGACGAACTGCCTAGCGTCCTTTCTCAGGGTAGGCCAAAAGTATCCTTGGCGAAGTATTACTGCTGCAAGGGCGTCGGTTCCGATGTGCGAACCACAAGCGCCTTCGTGTACTTCTTCGAGGATCATTTCAGTATCCTCTTCGCCAACACACCTCTGCAGTGGGTTTGCATATCCCTGCCGATATAATTCTTCGCCAATTAGGAAGAATCGGCCGGAGCGTCTTCGGATTTTGGCAGCTTCACTGGGGTCTTCGGGAAGCGTATTGTCGGCGAGATATCTTTTTATCGGGTCTTTCCAGCCTTTTCCCGAAGTTGATATGCCCAGCACTGTGATGCTCGGGTGGCTTAGCACCTCGGTGCATGCTTTTGACTTTGCCAAGCAATCTGCCTCGGCATTATCTCGCCGAGGCACGTTTTTGATTCGTACGGTGTCGAACTCCCGGATGAGTTTTGCCACCAATTCATGGTATTTTGCCAAGGTTGGGTCCTTTGCCCCGTAGTCTCCTGCCGTTTGTCGCACTACCAGCTGAGAATCGCTGTGGGCTTTCAGGTTTCTTATGCCGATTTTTCTGGCCAGGCGCAATCCTGCTATGAGGGCTTCATACTCCGCCATATTGTTGGTGACATCAAAGCCGAACTTGATAGCCTTCATCACTTCTAGGCCTTCAGGACCCCTAATGATCACGCCAGCTCCCTGGTGTTCGGACCCCGAGGCTCCGTCGACATGCAAAGTCCATTCGGGCTCACCTTCGCCATGATCCGGATGGCTGTCTTCGGTGGTGGGTACTTCGGCGATGAAGTCTGCCAGTGCTTGAGCTTTTATGGCTTTCCGAGGTTCATAAGCGATGTCGTGTTCGCCAAGCTCTATACACCACTTGGAGAGCCTTCCGGAATGATCAACCTTCCTCATGACATCCCGAAGTGGTAGACTACTTCGGACGATGATAGGGTGAGCCTGAAAGTATGGTCGTAGCCTTCTCCCTGCCAGCACCAAGGCATATATAGCTTTTTGCAACAAAGGATACCTGACTTCGGCGCCATGCAGGGATTTGCTTACATAATAGACCGGCCATTGCTTCGGCCCCTCTTCTTTCACAAGGACCGAGCTCACAGCCTTTTCTGTGACGGCGAGGTATAGCACAAGGGGCTCTCCCACGCGAGGTTGTCGCAGAGTGGGCAGGCTGGCTAAGTAGATTTTGAGTTCTTCCCAGGCCTTTTGGCAGTCTTCATTCCAAGGATGATCATTATTTCCGAGGTTGTTTTCCTCTTTTGTTGCCTTAGTGAGGACCTTGAAGAACGGTCGACACCTGTCTCCATACCTGGAAATAAACCTGCTAAGAGAGGTTATCCTTCCGGTGAGTCTCTGCACATCCTTTATTGTGGCAGGAGTTCGGAACTCGAGCAGAGCCTTGATTTTTTCTGGGTTAGCATCAATGCCTCTTTCTGATACCATGTACCCAAGGAATTTTCCCGAGGTCACTCCGAAGATGCACTTTTCGGGATTGAGACGGATCCCGAAGGCTCTGAGCTGGTGGAAAGTTTCCTTTAGATCTGTGACGTGGTCGTCAGGCAGCTTGCTTTTGACTATCATATCGTCGACATACACTTCCATGTTTCTCCCTATTTGGTCGTTAAAGACCTTGCTCATCAACCTCTGGTAGGTGGCTCCTGCGTTTTTAAGCCCGAAGGGCATTCTGACGTAGCAGTATGTTCCTCCCTCGGTGATGAAGGCGGTTTTTTCCTCATCTTCGGGGTCCATCCTTATTTGATGATACCCACTGAAGGCGTCTAAGAAACTTAGGAGCCCGTATTCGGCAGTTGAGTCTACCAATTGGTCTATCGGTGGGAGGGGGTATGAGTCTTTTGGGCAAGCATCGTTCAAGTTTCTGAAGTCGATGCACATCCGGAGCTTACTGCTTCCTTCTTTTGTGGCAATAACCACGTTGCTCAACCATTCGGGGTATTTGACCTCCCTGATGACACCAGCGTCTAACAAGCGCTGCACTTCGGTTTTGACAAAGTTACTTTTATGGACCGAGATGCTCCGTTTCTTTTGCCGGACAGGTTTTGCCTCGGGATTAACTTTAAGGCTATGCTGTATTACGCTAGGGTTTATCCCTGGCATGTCTTTCGGCGAGTAGGCAAATAGATCTTTATTTTCCAGTAGAAAAGATACAAGTTTTTTCTTGTCACCTTCGGCCAAGCTCTTCCCTATTCGGGTAGATTGACCTGGGACAAGTTCTACTGTTTCCATTTCCGCTTTCCTGGGATCTCCTTCCTTGCCCTTCTCTGGTGCCTTTGCCTCCATCGTTTGTGCGAAGTTGTTTGCCGGAGCTTTTCGTGCCTTTACGAACACCTTTCTTACTTCGCCTTGATCTATGAAGATCTCTGCATCTCCATCCTTGGTGGCGAAAGTGACAGTCAAGTACTTCACATCAGGGCGAATGTGTAGATTTCCCTGTGTCTGTCTCCCAAGGATGGCGTTGTATGATGAAGGGACATCCATGACAATAAACTTCACCATTTTGGAGGCGTAAAGTTCAGCAGTCCCTTCTACCGAAGTTCCTTTCATCATCAAGGGGAGATCGATCCATCCGAGGACAGGCAGTTCGGACGGTCCTACCCCGAAAGTAGGCGAGGTGACGGGTTTGAGGTCGCTGCTAGATATGCCCAAGTTCGGCAGTAAGTGTGAGAACAGGACGTCAGTGTTCGATCCGTCGTCGATCAGCACTCTCTTGACGTCCCAGTTCCCTATCCTCGCCATGATCAGCATCAGATCGTCATGGGGAAAGATGACGGTGGATCCATCCCTGCGGGCCAGTTTCTTTGTCGGATTCTGATATTCCATGACTGCTATTTCTCTGGCCTTCCTCTTTCTTTCCGAGGATGGGAGCCCCGTCGTGATTGTTTGTATTACTCCTGCCGAAGGTGGAGGGCATCTCTTCGGACTTCGGTTTCTTTGCCTGTTAGAGTCATAGTTCTCATCTTCGGCCTTTTCTTCCTCATCTTTTCTTCCCTTCAGGGAAGGTATCCGCAGATATCGCCGAAGTTGGCCCAGTTTTATTAGCGACTCTATGTACTTCTTCAGTTGGAAGCAATCTTCGGTGTCATGGCCGTGGTCGCGGTGAAACTGGCAGAACTTTTTTATGTTTTTCTTGTTATCAGCGGTCATGGCCCTTGGCCGTCGAATCTGCGTCCCCTGCCTTTCCATCGTCATGAGGATGTTTGTCCACGTAGTGTTCAGGGGTGTGAAAGCTGGGAGTTTCCTTCCTCGCGTTCTCCGAGGTCGACCTGCCTGTTCGGTGGGATACCGGGTTTGCTGGCTGGACCCTTCGGCCAGGGTGTGATCGGACTTCGGTCCGCCCATTCTCAGTTCTTCGGCCGTCATGTGCTGTTCGGCCCTTCGGTAAAATTCGCCCAGCGTGTCCGGGGGGTCCTTGGAGAACTCGTAAAACAGCTGTGAGTCCCTCCGAAGGCCCCGTGTCATCGCGAGGATGCGTATTTCGGGCCGAAAGTCTGGGACACTCAAGGCCTCTCTGTTAAATCTCTCGACATAGTCGCGGATAGTCTCTCCACTTCTTTGCGCTATGTCGAACATCTGAACCGGCATCTTCGCCATTGGCCGACTTCCGATAAACTGCTGCGTGAAGGCTGTGGATAACTCGTGGAACTCCGTGATGGTTCCCGGAGCCAATGAATTATACCAGGCCGTCGCTGGCCCAGTGAGAGTGACTTCGAAACATTTGCACAGGGTAGCGTCATCGGCACCGTGCATCATCATGCTGCATCTGTACTTGGTCAGATGGGCCTGTGGATCAGTGCGGCCATCATAAGTTTCCAGCCGAGGTACTCTGAAGTCACCTGGCATGGCTGCCTCAACTACATCCTGGGTGAATGGGGACTCATCCCCACAAAAGGTTCCAGACAGCCTGGCCCAGACGGGTTTGCGGGCCACTTGTTTCTCCACTCTGTCCAACCTCGCCAGTATTTTCTCCATAAGGATTGTGGTGCTAGGTTCTTCTTCTCGGAGGGGAGATTGTCAGTGTCTCTTCGGAGAGTGAGTTCGGCGCCGAGGGGATGGGGACCTCGCCTCAGGTGACTGGCTCCTCGTGTGTGTGATTTTAGGTCGTCTTGACCCTGTTTGTCCCGCGAGCCGTGCCCTGAGGGGCATGTTTTCCGTTGAAGACTCCTCTCGCGGGTCTCCGCTCCCCGAACTACGATGGGTTAGTTTGGGACTTTTCTCCTGAGGGTATGCTGGCGAAGGATGCCTTTGGGCTTGAGCTTGTTGCGGCCACCTTCGGTCCATCTATTGTGTCATTTTAGCCACAACAGAACATTGAAAGTCGCACAGAAAGCTCATGGTTATGACCAGAGGACGCTCTTCCTCAGGCGTGGAAGTCCCTAGAAGGGCTTGCTCGGTGGCCGGTTGGACTTCAGGAGCGGACGAGGACCTCGGGAGTCCCTTGTCCTTAGAACGCCGAGTCTCAACGACGGCGACCCGAGGATGGGTTCCCACAGACGGCGCCAAATGATGCCCTGCGGCATCTTCGTCAGATGACATTGTAACTTGCGGAGGGACTTCCTGAGGGGGAGAACGCCCGAATGCCAGATTGCCCAAGGGAGCGTGCCTGAAAAGCTCAGAAGAGGGGGTCAGGAGGTCCCCGGGGTGTGTTTCCGGGGAGAAGCCTCCGACGCCCAAGTTAGTGTCCTGAAAGAAAATAAGGGAGGAGCACTGAAAAGTAGAAAGGCCTTGCCTGTTTGTGTTTTCTCAAGGAAAGGAGTCTGCTCAAGGATCCATCCCTTGCCCAGGTTTATTTCCTGGTACTTATAGGAGTATCCAGCCCGTTTAGATCATGACACGTGTTCGGTCAGATCTTTCCTGAATTTCTGGGCGTAGGGGACAAGTAGCCGGTGGCAGGTTTCTTGAGCCTTGAACCGAGACAGGTCGTGACGGGACCTGGATGGCATCGGTGTGTCAGACCGCCGTTTGGGGCGGCCTGTAACGTCTGTGGGCGACATGTCAGAGGCTCCTTAAATGCTCATGCCGTACTCCCGAAGTCCCTGGACGAGGTCGTCCTCTGGCGCGGATGATGCCCCTTCGGGAAATATGCCCGTAGTTCGGGTAGATCCTCTTCGACTTGCGATAGCTGATTCTTCATCACCGAAGGCGGTCTGTTTAGTACCTCGGGGGGGCTAATAATATCCTCGAGTTTCCTGACGCTTCGAGTTCGGGTCAGATAGAGGCGATGGCCCTTCGGCTATCACAACCCAAGGAAGAAACAGGGTCAAAACGACCCCGAACTCCCCGCCGAATGAGTTCTTCACTTGACGAAAAGTCGCCATCCCCTCGACACCGAAGTCAGTCCCCAAAAAGGAGGCGTCGATCTCCGTTTTCGGAGACCTTCAGGCAGAAGGAAGAAGAGCCTAGTGCCACACTCCTTGTGGAGAAAATCTTAAAAAGGCTAGAAAGGGTGGAGAGGCAGGTGACTTGGAAGCCTGTCTGGGCTAGACTATCCGAAACCTTCAATAGAGACGAGTCACCATTTACCCAAGCAGTGGTCGAAGCACCTATGCCTAGTGACTTCCGCGTACCTCGGCTGGAGACCTACGATGGTCGGACCGACCCCCAGGCTCACCTAACCAAATACAAGCGCAGTATGGTGCTGCACGGTGTGGACGACGCAACCTTGTGCAAATGCTTTGAGGTCACCCTCGTCGGACTAGCAACGGCATGGTATAACTCATTGGCTTCGGGAACCATTATGGAGTTCCAAGAGTTATCTACTGCCTTCACACAGCAGTACATCGGAAGCCGACCCACAGCGAAGATGTCAATCCAGATGTTCGACATAGCGCAGAGAAATGGAGAAACTATCCGCGACTATGTCGAAAGGTTTAACAGGGAAGCCTTGAGTGTTCCAGACTTCAGGCTAGAAATACGTATCCTGGCCATGAAACAAGGACTTCGGAGAGACTTCCAGTTGTTCTATGAGTTTTCCAAGGATCCCCCCGACACGCTGGGCGAATTCTACTGAAGGGCCGAACAGCATATGACTGCCGAAGAGTTGAGGATGGGGGGCCCAAGGGCGGACCACATTCGCGCCGAATGGACGAGCCAGCAAACTCGCTACCCGATCGAATCGTGGGGACGACCTTGGAAGCCTAAGGGAAGGAAGCCATTGGCTTTCACTCCTCTGAATACCACAAGGACAAGCATCCTCATGGCAATGGAAATGCAAGGAACCCAGATCCAATGACCGAAGGCCATGACCTTGGATAACAAAAGAAACATGAAAAAGTTCTGCCAATTCCATCGGGATCACGAGCACGATACCGAGGACTGCTACCAGCTGAAGAAGTACCTTGAATCCCTGATAAAGCAAGGACAGCTCTGATGTTACCTGTACATGCCCTCCCCAATGAGAAAAAAAGAGAAAGAGGGAAAGGGAGATGAGGAGGAGTATGACTCCGACAGACGCCGGAACTGAAGTCCAAGAAGGCGCCCGCCACCTCCGGCTGGGGTGATACAAATGATCACGACAAGGCTGCCATCGGCAAAAAGGAAAAGAAAGGCTAGGGAAATTTCGGTAATGGAGTATGGAAACCCATCAAAAAAGCTTACTCGGAAAGATGGGTCCACCATCATATTTCCCTATGATGATCCGCTGCTAGTCATGGCCAGAATAGGAAGCTGGGACGTCAAGAGAATATTGCTTAATGATGGTTCAAATACAGACGTCCTATTTTCACACCTGCTACCAAGCATGGGCATATCAAAAAGCGACCTCAAGTCCGTTACTTCTCGTACCTTTAGAGTAGGGCCCGCCGAGCTCCCCGTTCTCGGCTGGGTTGACCTCCCCATGATGCTGAGAGGAACCTCGGTGGACAGCCAAGATGAGTTGTTTGCCTCCGTAATGACAAGGTTCATCGTCATAGATGTCCCTTTATCATATAACGCCATCCTTGGAAGGCAAACACAAGGGAACCTTCACATCCGTCCGTATGTGAAATACCGGACTGTCACCATCGCCACCAAAGATGGAGATGCCGAGATCTTCATCGACCAGGTTGAGGTGAGAAAGGTATTCGTTAAGGCGAGGAAAGCTCCAGTAACAAACTACGCACAGACCATGGGAACGAAGAACGTACCCGCAGAAGAATCGAAAGGGAAAAGAACAGAAGATTCCGAACAAATAGAAACGGAAGAAATAGAGCTTGTCCCAGGCCGAAGTACCAGAATAGGAAAAAAATTGGCCGAAGGAGACAAGGAAAAACTTGTATATTTCCTACTATTGAATAAAGATCTGTTTGCCTACTCGCCGAAATACATGCCAGGGGTAGACCCTCGCATAATACAGCACAACCTTTAAGGTGAGCCCAGAAGCAAAGCCTGTTTACCAAAAAAAGTGAAGCTTCTCAGCACACAAAAACAACTTCATCAAAACCGAAGTCCAGCACTTAATGGATGCAGATGTAATCAAAGAGGTCAAGTACCCTAAATGGCTAAGTAACGTGGTTATTGCCACAAAAGAAGGGAGCAACAAACTCTGAATGTGCATCGACTTCCTAAACTTAAATGATGCTTGCCCTAAAGATTCGTATCCCCTCCCACCAATAGACCAATTGGTAGATTCAACTGCTGAGTATGGACTCCTGAGCTTCTTTGATGCTTTCAATGGATATCATCAAATCAGGATGGATCCCGAAGATGAGGAAAAAATCGCCTTCATCACTGAAGTCGGTACATATTGCTATGTCAGGATGCCCTTCGGGCTCAAAAACGCTGGAGCCACCTACCAAAGGTTGATGAACAAGGTCTTCGAAGACCAAATAGGGAGAAACATGGAAGTCTACGTCAATGACATAATAGTCAAGAGCAAGCTGCCCATCAATCATATCACAGATTTGGAGGAAACTTTCCACCAACTTAGGGCATTCGGAATACGCCTTAATCCAAAAAAGTGCGTCTTTGGCATAAGTTCAGGCAAGTTCCTCGGGTTTATGGTATCAGAAAGAGGTATCGATGCCAACCCGGAAAAAGTCAAAGCACTATTCGAGTTCCAAACTCCTGTTACAACAAAGGATGTCCAGAGACTTACGGGAAGAATAATGTCCCTTAGCATATTCATTTCCAGGTACGGGGATCGCTGCCGGGCATTCTTTAAGGTCCTTACCAAAGCAGCAAAAAATGGTGGCAACCTCGGAGACGACGGCCGTCCTTGGAACGAGGAGTGCCAAAAGGCCTGGGAAGAGCTCAAAGTCTATCTAGCTCGCTTACCCACTCTCCGACAACCAAAAAAGGGAGAGCCTCTTGTATTGTACCTCGCGGTTACCGAAAAAGCACTAAGCTCGGTTCTTATAAAGAAAGAGGGGATGGAGCAATGGCCAGTGTACTACGTGAGTAAGTCCCTGCATGACGCCGAGGTTAGGTATCCCCTGCTACAAAAGGCTATTTATGCCCTGGTGTTAGCAAGCAGGAGACTGCGTCTGTACTTTCAGGCACACCCCGTTATTATTCGAAGTAACCTACCTCTTCGGGATGTCATGAAGAAAGTAGATCATTTGGGGAGACTTTCCAGGTGGTGCATAGAGCTTGGTGAGTATGATATTACTTATGAACCAAGGAAAGCAATAAAAGCCCAAGCTCTAGCAGACTTTATTGCTGAAGTGCCTATTGCCAAAGATGAACAATTGGACCTCGGCAAAACTGAGCCAGAGTGGACTCTGTTTGTAGATGGGGCCTCCAGTTCCGAGCACCAAGGAGTTGGGGTAATCATTCGTGGCCCCGAAGGCCTGGAAGTCATGAAATCCATCAAATTTGGGTTTAATGTCACCAACAATATGGCAGAATACGAAGCTCTCATAGCAGGATTATGCCTGGCCAGAAAGATTGGTGTGAGAAATCTAAAAGCCCACAGTGACTCCCAATTGGTGGTGCGGCAGATGGCAGGGGACTATAGTGCAAAGGACCCAACTTTGGCAAAATATCATGAGTGCGTGTCAAATCTCATCCAGGAGTTCGACACAGTACATATTGAAAATGTACCTCATCGAGACAACGCTGAAGCGGACAGCTTGGCCAAATAAAAAAGGTTCACCGAAGTGTTAAGCCACCCGAGCATAGCAACGCTAAGCGTAACAACCTCGGGCAAAGGGTAGAAAGATCCTATAAAGAGGTATCTTGCGACTGAAGCGCTCCCCGAAGATCCTCACGAGGCGGCGAAGGTACGAAGGCTTTCCGGACGATATTTTCTAATTGGGGAAGAATTATACCGATAGGGGTACGCGAATCCGTTGCAAAGGTATGTCGGTGAAGAAGATGCTAGGATGGTTCTCGGAGAGGTCCACGAGGGGGCTTGTGGTTCCCATATCGGAACTGACGCTTTGGCAGGAGTAATACTCCGCCAAGGGTACTTTTGGCCCACTTTAAGAAAGGACGCAAGGCAGTTTGTCCAGAAGTGTCACAATTGCCAAAGACACGCCAGTATCCAAAGACTCCCCTCGGAGTTAATAACCTCGGCAGATTACCCTTGTCCCTTTGTAGTGTGGGGCATAGATCTCATTGGGCCGCTCCCAACAGCACCTGGAGGAGTGAAGTTCTGCGTAGTAGTAGTGGACTACTTCACTAAATGGGTCGAGGCAGAACCTCTAGCAACTATTTTGGCAAAGGATATACAAAAGTTTGTCTAGAAAAACAATATATGCAGGTTCGGTATACCGAGGGTGATAGTGGCCGATAATGGTTCCCAGTTCACAGACAAGGGATTCCAAGAATTCATCACCAACCTCAGAATAAAAATGCACTTCGCCCCGGTAGCTAATCCCCAGAGCAATGGACAAGTAGAGGTATCCAACAGAACCATAAAAGAGGGTCTGAAAAAGAGGTTGGGAGAAGCAAAGAGAAAGTGGCCAGGAGAACTTCCTAGTGTGCTCTAGAGTTATCGGACAACAACCCGAAGGGCCACGAGGGAAGCATTTTTTTCGCTCGTCTTCGGCACAGAAGCCATC
Organism: Aquilaria sinensis; assembly: GCA_005392925.1. Lineage (NCBI taxonomy): Eukaryota > Viridiplantae > Streptophyta > Magnoliopsida > Malvales > Thymelaeaceae > Aquilaria > Aquilaria sinensis. Next base: position 236,386 of record SMDT01003074.1, read on the forward strand.
ATCCCTGTCGAAGTAGTTCAGCCTTCACTCAGGGTACAAGTGTTCGACGAAGGGGGAAACGACCTCGGTTTGAGAACCAAGCTCGACCTAATTGACAAACATAGAGAAATGGCTGAACTCAGAAGGAAGGCCTTCCAGTAGAGAGTGGCTGCAGTTGCGAACCTGCACATTAGACCAAAAGGGATAAGGAAAGGGGACCTCGTTCTCCGAAAGGCCGAGTTCGAACCTCGAAAACCGTCGCACGGAGTACTTCGCGCCAATTAGGAAGGACCCTATTTGGTCTTGGATGAGGTTCGGAAAGGAGTTTTCAAGCTGGGTAACCCTGAAGGTGGAGAACTGAAAAATACATGGCATTCAGACACCTTGAAGAAATTTTATACTTAGAATCTTGATAAAATGTACAAGTTAGAAAAATTTTCTAAGTATAGAATCTTTCCCTCCACCAAAGAACTCGTGCCAAACAAGGATTAATTCCAAGAGCTTGCGAAATTCACTTAACCCTTTTGAAGATTGATTACAAGTAGGCCAAAAAAGGAAATTCGTCGAAGACAGAAACGGCTAGTAGAGTGAAGGGGTTTTTCCGAAGTCCCTTGACCGAAAGTGGTCAGGATAATTGGGAAATAGAAGCACTGCTCAAAGACTTAGCCAAAATTTGAAATATCATTATCAAGGAGCAAGATTACAGGATCACAAGAGGAAAAAGAAGACGAAAAAATCTAAGGCTGGGCGGAAGTGTTTTGTGCCTCCTCGGTCTCGGCAGCTTTTTGGGCATGTTCGCTTGAAGGCATAGGCGCAGAAGGAAGGTTGAGGAACTCCAGCTTCGACCATGTCCACCTGGGTGCCTTGGGGAAGTCCAGTGTAGACAGGAAGGAGAGGTCGAGCCCGAGGAACCAAGAGAGGACCTGGTGTCGCGCCAGGCAAAAGCCGTCCTAGTAGGAGACCTTCGCCATCTGGTCTGACTTATCCTTCTTGGCATCCAGCACTTCTAAGTCCGCCTTGAGATTGGCAACCTCCTTCTCCAGCTTCTTCTTCTTCTTGCTCTTGGCCTCATTCTTCAACGAATCAACTTCGGCCTGGAGCTCAGCGTTCAGTGCAAGCGCCTTCGTAAGATTCTCTGCTTCGTCTGCTTTTTCCTTCCGAAGGGCCTCGTTCTCTGAAGAGAGAACTGCACATTTTGAGCCAAGATCCTCGACCTTAGCTGAAAAGTCAAGAAGGAGCTCTTTCTTGCTCTCCTCGAGCTCGGCCCGAAGATTCACTACGTCCTCCTGAACAATCCTGTTCAGCTTACCGAACTTGAGGACGTATCTGGCGCAGAAGTCTCGCGCCTTCTTAAGAGAATCTTCGGACCGAGAACGGACTTCGGCCTGTTTCGCCACCCAGGAGCAGAAGTACCCGCTGTATGCCAAGAGCTGCAAGAAAAGAAGAAACCCTGAGTAAGGGACAAAAAATGACAAAGACAGAAATTTTTCTAAGGAAAAGGAGAAAAAACCTACTTGGGCGGCGTGCTCGGTCATCTTTGCCGTGAAGATCTCCTCGTTAGGACATTCCTCGACCAGTGATTGAAAGGTGGCATTTTTCAGCACACCCGTTGCCATCTGAGGAGCCATTAACTGGCTATCCTCGGAGAACAAATTCATGTCCTCCGTGAAAGTCCAGAACGGCTCCCTTGGCACCTTATCCTTCGGGATACGCCTATCCCGAAGAGCCCTTCTGCGGGCATGGGCCTCCGACCAGGGAGCTTGGGCTACATCCTCTGCAAGATCGCGCCGAAGTTCCGTCAGTACATCATCCCTTAGCCATTCATCTAAAAAATCATAGATACAAAAAATGCTAAGATTTGTAGAAGAACGGCTAAGGAACCAACCTGGGGAAACCTCGGCCACATCGTCTTCAGACACGTCCTCCCCTCGGACTTCGTCAGGGATATGTTTACCCTTCCTCCTTCTGCTCTCCTCGAGCTCTCGAGCTAAAGTATGCTCGACAGAAAGGATAGGGCTTAGAGCTACCCCGAGTGTGGCAGAATCCGAGGAAGGGTCCGCGAGGGCAGGAGACCTATCCTCCACCTCCACAACGACCTCGGGGGGAGGGAGGATATCCGACTTGGCCTTTTTTGCCTTAGACAGGCCGCCAGTCGTCTTCTTTCTCTTAGCGACCGTCTTCTTGCGCGTCTGTTCCCCCTTCTCGGCTTAGCCGAGAAAGAGGGATTTGTAAAAATCAGCGGATTGATCGCCCATCTCTACAAAAGGAAAATACATCAGTGTAAGCACAAACAGGGAACAGACAGCAAAACCTGGAAGATGACTTACTCTCGGAAAAATCCTCATATGAGATCTCGCCCCGAAGGAGCACCATTATCCATGCCTTCTTTCCGGGAAGAACAGGCACATGCATGTTCGGATCAGACTTATGCGCGTTCACTACCCCCAGTTCTTGAAGAACCTCCTCGTTCATGAGGTCCCACTTAATGGGAAAAGGGTATAGAGAATGCGGATGGGCCTCAACATCCCAGTTCGCCACCGCCCGAATACACCGATCGAACTTGTCAAACTCGATGAATAGACCCGAGGTTAGAAGCTTCTTAGGATCGACAATGTCGATCTTAAGCATCCTGGAAGCCCATCTAGTCGGTATGTGGCTCCAGGATTCGGGAATCGACACAAAAAAGAATTTCTTCTGCCTCCCGCGCCAACTATCTCTATTGTCGAAGGTGAAAGTGAATTTTTTGCTCCCGGACCCTCGAGGAAGCAAAAAGTAAAAACCCCCCATTCGGGACCGGGTGGAGTTTATAATACTGAAGAAAGAAAATGAAGTGGGGCTGAATTTTAAAAATGCTGCACATACAGAGGAAAGAATTAAAGTAAGAATAAGAGTTAGGGGGAAGCTGATTCACGGCAATCCCATGAAACTTGCAGAACTTGCATATCATTCGGTGAGGAGGATACCGAAGACTGGCTTTCAATTGAGCTCGGTAAACGGTGATTTCACCTGAATGGGCCATGAAACCATATGAGCCCGGGAAGGGCAACCTCGGGACGAGGTATGAGGGGAGGTAGAATTTGGCTATCTACTTCGTCATCTTTTCCGAAGTAGTGTAGCACGGGTAGGACTCAAGAGGGAGAAAACTCTCGGGGAGAGGACGAACGGACATCAGAGGAGTTGGAATCGACATCTTTCAAAAAAACAGAAGGAGAACAACCTCGGGCAAAAGGGAAGAAGGTCAAAGGACTTCAAAAAAGCAAAACCTAAAACAACCTCGGGGGGAAAGAAGAACTAAAGAAGGAAAGACCCACCGAAGGTTTTGCCGAAGTTAGGATTCCTGGACACCATCGTGAATGGTTGCTGGAAATCGCTCCGCCACTAAAAATGTTGCCGGGAGAAGATAAAAGACAGGAGAGAGCTTTAGAACAGATGAGGGCAAAAGAAAAGAGTAGGAAGAAATGAGGCAAGGGGCGTTTATATAGACCGAAGAGGGTAAGTGAAACGTAGTCATTATTACCCCTCGAAGACGCAACGACCTCATTATTACTTCTCGAAGGCGAAAAGACGCAATTAGCGTGACCGATGTAACTATTTCGCCATCCACTAGTGGCCACGTGTCATCTAACACGAAGAACTAAGGCACGCCCCTCTGACATCGCGAAAACCTAGGCACGCTTATCCATAACTGGCATGTCTGGCCAAAAGATGCGACGGTTCACTAACCCACAGTAGAAAAAGTGAAAACAAAGGTTGTACGCGCCCTGAGGTCACCAAAGAATTAGGGAAGGGTACCTCGGCTATGTAGGGACACCTTCTGGAGAAGAGCAACTTCTTGAGTGGAGCTTCGACCATGAGTTCTACAAAAAAGCCTTCCTGGAAGCGTAAAGCCGAAGTCTCCGCTTTGACTTTCCGGGAGGGGGCATGTGATAGCCGAAGTGCCCATCACCTTCCGAACCCACAGGCTCGGACAAGGTACCAACCTCGGAAGAAAAACCACCTGCTACAGAAAGAAGGATGTTCGACCCCCCGAATCCGACCTCGGCAATTCTCCATTCCAGGAAACGACAGTGCCAACCTCGGGGGGACAATTAAACCATCCTCGGAAGTGGGGGCTATCCCTGAGAAAGACCACCATTGGGAAATATACTCCTGCGATACTAAAGTAACCTCGGGAGACAAGTTCTCCTCCGAAGAGGTCTCTTCTACCAAAGGGACTTGGGAGTACGACAGGAGCAATTAAGGAACCTCTGACACATCCCCAACACGCCGCCCCTAGACACGCTCTGACACGCCGCTTGCAGAAACACTATAGTACACCACTCTCGGGTTGCCTTGGCTCCTGGCCAGGCAGCCTATGGTCGGCTAGATGTTCCCCTTTTCCCCGAAGACGTGGACCACATCCCACTGAACACGTGTCACGATCTGGGCCGGCCACATGAGGAGAACTACTACTGTTCGCCCTTCTATAAATACTCGGTAAGCACCCCAGGTAAAGTTGTTGAGCACCAGAGACCATACTTCTCCACTCTTTACCACCTCCATATCTCCTAAACACTGACTTGGGCGTCAGAGGCTCCCCGGAAAAAGACTCCGGGGACCTCCTAACCTCTGTCTTCTAAGCCTTTCAGGTAACCTCCCTTGGGAAATCTCCACCTCAGGCGCTCTTCCTCACCAGAAGTCCCCCTCGCTCCTACCATGTCACATGACAAAGATGCTGCCGGGCATCAGGTGGCTAGAGAGCAATTGTAGCACCACGAAGAGGAGGGAAGTGACTACGATCCACTTGATAAAACCTTCCACAGTTATTTTGTTTTTAGTTACTTACTCTGCTCAGTAGCCTCTATTTGTTGCAAATTCATTACTATTGTCTAGTGAGCATTTTTTATTACATTTAACGTTTTCTATCTATCGGAATAAGAAAGAAAAATAGATTGTTTTTACAGGGTTGGGGACGAAAGTGGAACAAGAAATGCAAGTAATTGACACGAAGGTAGAACAAAAGATAACGTTTAGGGACCAAGTTTGTATTTTACCCTTCTTTTGCAGGTCTATAAAAGGCGAAGCAGGAAAACGCTAGTTTTAGGTTGATCTCGCCGACTAAAAGTGATGGCGACGATAAGCCTGAAATTAGCGCAGAAACTTATTCTGGAAAACAAGGACGACAAGAACGTGGCGTGCTCGCCGTTATCACTGGATGCTTTGCTCTGTTTGCTTGCCTCTGGTTCTTCCGGCAGAACTTTGGACCAACTCAAGGCTGCTCTTTCTTGCCACGACCATGACATGATTAATTCCATGGCCAGCAGAATCGTGGCGGTTGCTTCGAACACGAGTACACCGGCACCGAACCATGAAATCCAAATTCCGTCTCCCAACCACGACCACAATCGAGTCCGAAGGCAGCAGAATCATGGCCATTCTGTTCCTGCTTGGGACCATCAAGTCCAATCTGCTCCTCCTCGCGGGTTAAGGGAAAAAGGAGACCTGATTAATTTCGACCCCTATACAGAGTCATCGAATCAGCAGGTCGATGGCCTGATTGTTTCTTTCGTTAATGGTATTTGGGTCGATAAGAAGTTTCCCCTCAAGGAATCTTTCAGAGGAGTTGCTTCTGAAGTCCACAATGCTCAAGTTCAATCTGTCGATTTTAAAAACCAGGTTATTTGTCAACTTTGCTTGTTGTTTTCTTCTGCCCCTTGATAGAATATAATATGATATATTGGTTTATGTCTCCAATTCATACTTGCAGTCCGAAGAAGTGAGGATAGAAATCAACAAATGGGTAGAGGAGTCGACTTGTGGACTAATTAAGGGCCTTGTCCAGGAAGATATGATCACACCACAGACAATTATGGTCCTGGCAAATGCCCTCTACTTCAAGGGACTTTGGAGTACTTGTTTCAACAAAAGAGCAACAAAACCCAAGAAGTTTTATCTCCTCAATGGTGGGAACCATGAAGTTCCCTTCATGACGAATTGGAAGCCTCAATTCTTCAAGTCCTTCGACACTTTCAAGCTTCTCAAATTGCCCTACAAGAGCAACTCTCAGAATGACTCGAGATGCTTCTCCATGTACATCTTTCTTCCTCACGAGAGAGATGGATTATACTCCCTCGCCCAAGGACTGACTTCAGATCCCCATCAGTTGATGCAGCTAGATTATGAGCTCTGGAAACAAGAGCTTGAAGAGTTTTGGGTCCCACGGTTTAAGTTCTCCTGTGAAATGGACGATGCTGGAAGCAGTTTTGCCGAACTGGGATTAACATTGCCTTTCGATGCCGATGCTGCAGAGCTAACGGAGGTTTGCAACGATCGGCTTTTTGCTTCGAAAGCCATTCATAAATGTGTGATTGAAGTGAGTGAGGAGGGCACAGAGGCTGCCGCTGTTACCCCAGCACTTATGGCCATTGGGTATGCACTGAACTACAAGCAACCTCCAAAACCAAGTTTTGTGGCGGATCATCCCTTCTTGTTCATGATTAGGGAAGACAGATCTGGAGCCATATTTTTCATCGGAGCAGTTCTTGATCCTCTCAAGCCCTGATGATCCCATCACAGTTAATTGAAGGCAAGTTTTTCTGGTTTAGTCAACTTTTTTAGATCGAACCGATTGTTAGGCATAACGCGCACGCGTTGTCGCGAATTCTGGTTATTTGCAATGAGAACTAAAGAATGATATGTCAAGATAGTATATGATTGGCTACATTGTGTAACCAACCGGATACCTGTTATTATTAAGCGAATGTGACAATTCTTCTGATCAATGTCATTTTTTTGACTCGGTAAGTATGTTTAATTAAAGTGGTTTTATTTAAACACCTCGAATTAGTTTCTTATTAAGAAAAAAGAAACAAGCCAAGTAAGGTTGTATGAGTTACAAAATGTAAAATGACACCAAATGACCAAAAGGGTAAGATGATAATTTTGATCCAAGTAAGTGATATGACTGTAATTTCATTGAAATTAAGATCATATAAGTATTTTTTACCAAATAAGTTAAGGTCAAAAGTTATTCTAGTAGTTGGGACTAGAAATGAAAGTTAGGGGACTAAAATGCATTAACTAAGGAATTGAGGTTTTTGTGCCACTTGTGGCATAAAAATGAAAAGCGAAAGGTAAGGTGATGATTTTTCTCCTTTGAGGCCTAAAGAAGCCGGCTGGTGGGGATAAAAAGAAAAAAAAATTAACTTGACTTGTGGAAGAAACTAAGTCAATGGTTTTTGTAGGAGTAGGTAATGATCTTTTATAACAAATAGAGTAACTATTCATCATCTTCTTTCCAATCCATTTTCGTTCTTCCCTTTGCTCCATAGCTAATCTTCACCATTTCTTCAAAATGCCATAAAATTCATGCAAAATTGAAGGTCCCAAGTCATATATATCAAGGCTTTAGCTTATTTTTTGTGGTTTTGGTGCATTTGTCTTGTCTCTTGTAAGTTTTAGCTTCAAACCCTAAGGTGAGTTTTTCCATGGATTTAACTTAGTTCTAAGCTTGAAATATGGTTAGTGAGGGTTTTAATTTAGTACTTGTGGTACCCATTTTTCTTTGATTTAGGCTTGGGACTCAAGGGAAACAAATTAAGATCAAGTGGGCTTTATGTGGCTTATTTGCTTTAATCTTGCTTTGGTTTGAATTTAAGTTAAGGGGTTAAGTTAAATTAAGTTGTAGAGGGATTGCAAGAAATGAGATTAGAAGGCAAGATGGGGCATAAAAAGCCTTTGGCAAATGAAGCATCAAGTGTGATGTTATCGCACCTCATTTGGGGGTGTGGCAGCATCATTTCCAATAGCTGGGGAAAAAGTGAGATTCGATAGCATCAATAAAAATGGTGTGACCCCATCAACCTAAAGTTTCCCCAAGTTACTTTGTTAGTCTCCTAAAAACATGTTTAAGTGTTTCTCATGCAATCTTAATGTGATATCATACTCAAATTAAGTTCTGTTGTCCCAAGTGCAACTAAAAGGGGGGTGAATTGGTTGAGTTCCAAAGCAAACAAAAAATGGGTTCTTAAACCCTTAAACTCAAATTTAATTCAAGGAACAATAATTAACCCTATTCTAACCAGAAAATGACGACCACAATCCACCTAAACTTTGCGTTGTAAGCTACCTTTGATGTATTTTTTAAAACAAACAAGTTCAACCAAGATAAGTATCATAAAATACCAACCAAAGATCAAGTATGTAAAGAGAGAGAAAGGCTTGCACAAGAGAATTTTTATAGAGGTTCGGTCTCTTCTCTTGAGAGCCTACTCCTCTCTTCAAGTTCACCACTTGAGAGTTTTCTTCTCCGCTATGAGACACAAGAATACACAATAGCATACAAGGGCACACAACCCTTTGGTAGTTCCTTCTACCTCAACCTTTCACTAGTTTTGCCAAAGGCTAACTAGAATCCTTTCTAACTCCCTTTCCCTTACAAGGAAATCACTCAACCACTCAAGATAAACTTAGTAATTATATGATTACAAGGTGGTAAGAACAAAGGAACCTCTCAAAGCTAGATAAGCAAATGAAAGCACAAGTTCTTAGCAAATATCAAGTTTGAGCTCTTTGATGATGGATTCTCTTTTCTAATTGCCAAGAGATTTTTCACTGGTGATTCTTAATATTTTTATACTCCAATGGATGCACAAAATACGTTGAAGACCATTGGAATGATTAGAAAAGTTCCCTTGAAATCTAGTGAACGTTGCTGTCGAATTTGAAACAAAATTACTTCTGTTGCCCAGTTTCACCTGGGTGAAAAACTTTCACTCGGTTGAAAATTCAGTATGATAACGAAATCCAAGGTTTGATCTCCAATGGCTATATTGCTAATTAATGAGCTATTAGTGCCTAAGACACGTGGAAATCTGACGTGGCATGAATTTAGAATGAATTTTCAAAGAATTTTCAAACCGGGAACTTGCGCGCAGGTTTGGAGTCCACGTTTCACTCAGTTGAAAAGTTTTCATTCGAATGAAAATTTTGTCTAGAATGAAAATGTTCTCAGATTTAAAAAATCACTTCAATTTCAACACGATGAAAAATTTTCACTCAAATGATTTTATTGTCTAGAAGTAAAATGCTCTCGGGTTCGAAAAATTGCTCCAGTTTCAACACGTTGAAATATTTTAACCCTATTAAAACTGTAGCTCCAGGTTTTTCTTGCTTCCAGACTTCCAAACTTCAAAAAATTTTTGCCAAAGAGATTTCTTCATTCACAAGTAATGCTTGAATCACCAAAAATACTTGAGATATACTTGAGAAAACAACTTTTCTACCAAAGATCAAGACTTTATGAATGAGCGACCAAAGTATAAATCTTTAAATAAAGCCTTGAAACACATAAAACAAATAAGTTTTGTTATCATCAAAATCAACTAAATATAACTCACAAATGGAACAAATGCAACAAATTAATAAAAATTTTGAAAAAACATTAGAACAGATTAAGAATAAGAATTTTGAAAAAAAAAAATTGACATAGTTTCCCCTAAAAAATGAATAAAACTCCTTGTTCAAGGTTGTAAAACAACCACAAAATATTCACAAAAAAGTCAATACTAAATAGATCTAATACCAAACACTTCCTGAATTTTTAACTCTGCATACTCCTCTTTACTCCAACATTCAAAAACAACATAACGACACTACTCTCCCTCACTTCTTGCATATATAATCTTGAATCAATAAGAACAAATAATCAACAAAAATGTTAAGCTAATGAACCACTAATTTTCTCCCTATTTTTTCATAATAAAAAAGAGTGAACAATAGTTATAAGCACGAAGTCATGTGGAACACAGAGAATAAGAAATTCATAATAGTCACATAAGCACATAAGCATCCATAACAAGGCATAATAGTCATGTGGAGCAAATTAACAAGAAAAAAAGTCATAGAGCTAGATATCTTACCCAAGTCTAAACAAAGGTAAAAACATTTTTTGTGCCATATGTAGAACAAGCTATGAAAACTTGAACCTAAGAAAAACTAATAAGGTACGGGAAATAAGGGTCTTGGGAGAAGGGGAAGGATGGCAAGGCAGGGGCTGGGCGTTGGAACAACAAGGGCAGCAGTTGTAAGAGCTTCAGAAGTTGGATCTGTGAAAGTGTTGGCCCCGGGAGAAGTTGGAAGATTGGCAATTGTAGCCTTAGATGCTTTGCCTTGACAAGAGCCAAGTTGGAGAAGAAGAGAGTGGATGTCATCTAGCTTCCTAAGTTTGACAAGAACTTCAGCTTGAGATTTTTCCAAGGAATCAAGTCGGGCATTGGTTTTGGCTAATTCATGAGTGAGCATCTCCAATTTAGTAGGCACATGTTCATCAGCCTCATCAACACTCTCATCACTGTCTACAGGAGCTTCTGCAACTCCACATTTTTTGTTTACTTCTCTAACTCTTCTCCGAAGGCACTTTTGATAATTAGTCTAATCCCTTGTCCAGTCAACTCCATTGTCAAACTTTAGACCTCCCAATTTCAAATAGGTAGGATCAACAAAGGAAGCATGACTATCTAATGGAATTTCTACCGGGGTGCAAGCTACCCCATGGGCTTCAAGAAGCCGAGTGATAAGTGTAAGATAGGGCAAAGGGGTTGCCTTGGTGGTAGCTGCCTTTTTCATTTTGTACATGATCCGAGCACCAAAATCCACATTGTTCTGCTTAGATATCTTGTACATAGGGCATGCATCTTGATAAGTGACGTTATTGGCCCCCTTCTTAAGCACCAAAATATTAGCGATAATCCAATGCAATAACTAATAAGAAGACTCTAGCAAGCTAGGAGAAGCTCGATTAGGCAACTGAGAACAAGCCTTACCCAACCCCGGAAAGAAACAATTCAAAATGTGCTTATGTTCAACCTTGAAACTCTTATCAATGTCTGATTTAGCACCAATTAAAGCAGAGATAGAGTCCTTAAACACAGAGATACTAATGCCATTTACTAGGCTCGTGAGAGTAAGGGATTTTTCATCTACCTTTAACTTTCTGTAGAATTCATTAAGCTGAGCCTCTAAACCTCTAGGTTTCTGACTAATAAATGAGACTATCTTGAAAAATTCAACCCAAAGAGCCACTTTTGCAAACTTTTCTTTCCTCAATTCTTCAACAGAGACAATACAATTTTTGCATAATTTTTTAAATTTTTGATATTCTTCAGTAACAGGAGCCACATTCATTAGAGAAGTGTCCATTACCTCGATTTCATCGTCAGAGGAGAAGGAGGGTGGCAGAGAAGGCAGCGGTTGGGCTGTCGGTCATTTCTTTTTTGTGGCACTTACCTTCTGTCATTTGCGAGCAAAGCCCCCTTGTCAGTCGCGTCTCGCTCTCATTTTGGTACATCCCCACCTCGAATTCATGGCGTAATGGGGGGATAAAACAGAGAATCGTAAATGACGAGGTCGAATTTGATGGCGGTGCATGACCGAAAATTTAGAGGCCAAGGTTTCGGTGGGACAATGGTTCGTTGGAAATGAAGCGCTGGTCGAACTGATGAGGGTGGTGCCGGCGACAAGAGATGAGTAGCTGGGTAAGCGTAGAGCAGCAAGTTACAAGTACGAGGAAGGGAGTGAAACTAGGTCAAATGAGCAGGGGAGAAGACAACAAAACACTCGACTGAAAAATAAACACCCAGGTGAAACAAATAGACAGAAAACCTGGAAGCAAAATTTTGAAAACACCCAAATGAAAAGTTTTAACCTGAGTGAATTTAAAGGACATATTCGAACATTAGTAAAACTTGTGAGAAACACTCTTAAAATCAAAACAAGTGACAACAAGGCTTGAAACAATGAATGGCACACTTCAATATATGAATGTTTGAATTATAAAAGCATGACATTGAACTTTTCATGATAATATAATTCCATTCTTTTCGGAAGAAAATAAGTTACTTGGGTTGCTCATTCTTAATTCCCTTCTAATAAATGTAAACCTTTCTTCACACAAGGGTTTGTAAATATATCAGCCAATTGATGTTGAGTATCAATAAATTCAAGAACAATATCACCATCATGCACATGATCTCTAATAAAATGATGCCTAACTTCTATATGCTTTGCTCTAGAATGGAAAACCAAATTTTTAGTTAGACTTATAGCACTTGTATTGTCGCATTTAATGGGTGTCTTTTTGAAACTAAACCCATAATCTTTCAATTGTTGGTTCATCCACAATATTTGAGCTACACAACTCCTGGCCGCGATATATTCGGCCTCCGCGGTGGATAAAGCAACCGAAGTTTGTTTCTTTGAAAACCATGATACAAGGCAACACCCAATAAATTGACAAGAGCCACTAGTTGATTTTCTATCCACTTTACTTCTGGCATAATCGGCATCAAAATATCCCAAAAGATTAAAACTAGTGTCTCTAGAGTACCATAATCCTAGGTTTGGTGTATCAACTAAATATCTAAAAATCCTTTTTACCACTTTCAAATGTGATTCCTTAGGACATGATTGAAAACAAGCACACAAACAAACACTAAACAATATATCGGGTCTACTAGCAATCAAATAAAACAAAGAACTTATCATGCTTCCATAGAGTTTTTGGTCAATAGGCTTACCATCTTCATCCTCATCAAGCTTAGTTGTGGCATTCATTGGAATGACACTAGGCTTTGCATTTGAGTAGCCAAACCATTTGAGTAGCTTTTTTGTGTAGTTAGCTTGGTTCATGAAAATACCTTCCTTTGATTGTTTGATTTGAAGTCCAAGGAAGAAAGTAAGCTCACCCATCATGCTCATCTCAAATTCACCTTGTATTAACTTAGAAAACTCTTCACACACAGACTCATTAGTTGCACCAAATATAATATCATTCATATAAATTTGGACAATTAACATATTATCCTTGGAATGCTTAATAAAAAGAGTAGTATCAACCGTGCCTCTAGCAAACCCTTAATCAGTCAAGAATTTACTCAACCTATCATACCAACCTCTAGGAGCTTGCTTTAACCCATACAAAGCCTTCCTCAATTTAAAAACATGGTTCGGAAAATTTTGATCTTCAAAACCGGGGGGTTGTGAAACATAAACTTCTTATTTAATAAAACCATTTTAAAAAGCACTTTTCACATCCATTTTAAAAAGCTTAATCTCCATATGACAAGCAAAGGCACAAAGCAATCTAATAGCTTCTAACCTTGCAACGGTTGCAAAGGTCTCTTCAAAGTCAATACCCTCTTCTTAACTATAACCCTTTGCAACTAGCCTTGCCTTATTTCTAGTGACTACACCATTTTCATCAAGCTTGTTTCTAAAAACCCATTTTGTCCCTATAATGGAGTGATCTTTTGGCTTGGGCACTAGTTCCCAAACCTCATTCCTACGAAATTAGTTTAGTTCCTCTTGTATAGCCAAAATTCAATTTTCATCTCCAAGGGCTTCATCAATAGTTTTAGGTCCTATTTGAGACAAGAAAGCATAGTAACTACATAAGTTTTTCAAGGAGGATCTAGTCACAATACCTCTTGAAGCATCACATATCATGAGGTCTTTTAAATGACTAGATTTATGCTTGAACTTCCATTTACTAGGCAATCCTTGATGAGAGTGCTCTTCTTATTGTGAGTGTTGTTCCCTAGATTGATCTTGATTGTCATGCAAAAACTCTTGACTTTGTGTATGCTCTAGTGCATCATTGGGCTTATCTCTTTCAAAGGTTCCATCTTTTGGTGGAACATGAGAGACTCCCTCCTTATTGTGATTAATCTATTTTTGATGAGCATTATCTACAACATCATCATCACTACAACACTTTTTGCTAGTAGTTTCGTTAGTCTCATCAAATACAACATGAATAGATTCTTCAATTGTAAGAGTTCTTTTATTAAAGACTCTAAATGCCTTACTTTTACTAGAATATCCAACAAATATAGCTTCATCACTCTTTGCATCAAATTTACCAAGATTTTCTTTTCCATTATTTAAGACAAAACACTTGTACCCAAATCCATGAAAATATGAAATGTTTGGCTTCTTACCTTTCCAAAGCTCATATGGAGTTTTATTGAGAATGAGTCTAATCAATGCTCTATTAAGAATGTAACATGCAGTATTTGTTACTTCGGCCCAAAAATACTTTCGTAAACTACTTTCACACAACATAGTTTTAGCCATCTCCTCACGAGTTCTATTATTTATTTCAACAACACCATTTTGTTGAGGATTTCTAGGAGCCAAAAAGTTATGAGAAATGCCACTAGATTTACAAAATGAAATCATGCCATGATTAATGAACTCTTTACCACAATCACTACGAATTGAACTAATGCATGAACCTTTTTTTTTTTAACCCCATGTGCAAATGGAATGACCACATCACAAGTGTCACTTTTATGAACAAGAAAAAAATACCCAAGTAAATCTAGAATAGTCATCAACAATCACAAAAAAATATTGCTTTCCACCCAAACTTCTAGTTCTAATAAGTCCAAACAAGTCCATATGAAGTAGTTGAAAAGGCCTATAAGTTGAAACACAAGTTTTTGATTTAAAGGAAACCTTAGTTTGCTTTCCCTTGAAGCAAGCATCACATACTGTCTTTTTTAAACTTCATTTTAGGTAAACCTCTAACCAAATCACTTTTTACTAGTTTTGAAATTAAATGCCTACTAGCTTGACTAAGTCTTCTATGCCATAACCAACTATCATATTTGTTTGTGGCCATTAGACACTTCACATTGAAAGAAGACAAGTAATTCAAATCAATCACATAAACATTTCTTTGTCTTCTACCAATGAACTTAGTTTGATTAGAAGCAATATCAATCACTTGACATACAAGAGCTTCAAATATAACTCTATAACCTTTATCACACAATTGACTAATACTCGGCAAGTTTTGCTTCAATCCATCAACAAGCAATACATTGTCAATTGAGAAGGAATTTTCCTTACCAACTTTACCCATACCAATGATGGTATCTTTGCTATTATCTCCAAATGAGACGATTCCTCCTTCTTTTGACTTGAGGCTTATGAAATGAGACTTTTTACCGGTCATATGTCTTGAGCATCCACTATCCAAGTGCCAAGTTTTACCCCTACAAATGAACAATCACTTGTTGGATTTTGGTACCCAAATTTTCTTGGGTCCTTCAATGTTAGCCACAACCTTAGTTCCCTTAGGAACCCAAATCATCTTATAGCCAATTTATGCATTTGGTTTCTTGGTTATGCAATCATATGCATAAAGACCCTTTCTACCACATGCATGATAAGTTGTGAATGACCTATACATAGTAGATGATGCACAAACAAATCTATTCTCAAATTTCTTTTCTTTAACTAAAGGATTGTAACCTATTCCGGCCATATCATAAACACATTTTTTTGCTCCAAGTAACAAGTCAGGTTTCTCTTTTCCCTTGACAAATCTAGACAAAGATTATGTGAGATCAAATTTTTTTTTTTGCTCATCTCTTTCTTTAGTTAAGGATGCATTCAAGGCTTTTAATTTACGTACTTGTTTAGCAAGCTTTTGAGAATCCTTGTAAAGAGCATTAAAAGCATTTTTCAACTCTAAATACTCACTACCTATAGATATGTATGAGCTAGGTAAATCACTTGAATAGTTGTTTACCTCATCTTCCTTATTTGCCATGAGACATAGGTTGGAGTGACTTTGGCTTGATAAGGAGGCTACATCATCATCTATCATTAAGCAAAGATTTGCTTGATCACTTGTGCTATTGGATGAAGATGAGCCTTCACTTGAGGATGAGTCATTTGCACTCCAAGCCGCCATAACTTTTCCACTCATTTTCTTTGAAAATTTCTTGTGCTTGTTGGGTTTCTTCTTCTTCTTCAATGGACAATTGAATTGGAGATGTCTGGGCTCTTTGAAATTGTAGCAAATAAATTTATCCCTTTTTTTAAAATGTTCTCCCTTACTCTTTTCATGCTTCTCCTTTTTGAAATTTTTTCTTATTGACTTTTTGAACATCTTACTAAATTTTCTTGCTAAGAGAACCACATCAATTTCTTTATCTTCACTTGATGATGTGTTGTCCTCTTGAGTCTTCAAAGCCATTGACTTGTTCTTCTTGATGTATCTTTCCTCAACTTGTTCATTCATCTTATAGGTCAACAACTTTCCAAAGAGCTCATCCACATGCATTGTTTTAATCATTCCTCCTTCATTGATGGCTTCAACTACACTCTTACATGATAGAGGTAAGCTCCATAAGATCTTCCTCACCAAGTCCTCATTTGTATACTCTTTCCCAATCAACTTGAGTGCTGTAACGATCTCATTAAACCTTCTAAACATTTCTTAAATGCTTTCATTTGACTCCATGGTAAATAACTCATATGCCCACAAGCATGTGCATCTTGGTGTCCTTTACTTGTGTGGTTCCTTCATAAGTCACCAATAGCTTGTTCCATATATCCCTAGATTTTCCATAAGAAGAAACTGAATTGAATACATCGGGGGTTAGTGCACAATATATGATATTCATTGCCCTTGCATTCATAGTGTATATGAGATCATCCTCTGATTCATATTCCATTCGATCTTTTGGCAATTGGTTTCCATAAACCATTTTTATAGGTATCCTAGGACCATCCTTAATGATCCTCTAAAGAGTATGATCAATAGCTTGGATATGAATTTCCATTCTATTTTTCCACTACTTAAAGTTTGTAGAGTTAAACAAAGGTGGCCTAGATGGATTTAATCCCTCAAGGTGCATGCTAGTAGTTGCCATGGATCTTTAAGCTTAAAAATCTCTAGATTTTATCAAAACACAGCCACTAGCTCTGATACCAATTGTTGTCCCAAGTATAACCAAGAGGGGAGGTGAATTGGTTGAGTTCCAAAGCAAACCGAAAATGGGTTTTTAAACCCTCAAACTCAAATTTAATTCAAGGAACAATAATTAACCCTATTCTAACCAGAAAATGACTACCACAATCTACCTAAACTTTACTTTAAAAGCTACCTTTTAAGTATTTTTTAAAACAAACAAGTTCAACCAAGATAGGTAACATAAAACACCAACCAAAGATCAAGCATGTACAGAGAAAGAGAAGCTTATAAAAGACAATTTTTATAGAGATTCGAACTTTCCTCTTGAGAGCATACTCCTCTCCTCTTGAGAGCCTACTCCTCTCCTCAAGTTCACCACTTGAAAGTTTTCTTCTCCACTATGAAACACAAGAATACACAATAGCATACAAGGGCACACAACCATTTGATAGTTCTTTCTTCCTCAACCTCTCACTAGTTTTGCCAAAGACTAACTAAAAACCTTTCTAACTCCCTTTCCCTTACAAGGAAATCACTCAACCACTCAAGATAAACTTAGTAGTTATGTGATTACAAGGTGGTAAAAAAAAAGAACCTTTCAAGGCTAGATAAGCAATTGAAATCACAAGTTCTGAGTAAATATCAAGTTTGAGCTTTTTTATGATGGATTTTCTTTGCTAGTTACCAAGAGATTTTTCACTAATGATTCTTGATGTTTTTATACTCCAATGGATGCATAGGAGATGTAAAAGATCATTGGAATGATTAGAAAAGTCCAATTGAAATCCGGAGAACGTTATTGTCAAATTTGACAGAAAATTGCTTTTGTCGCCCAGTTTCACTTAGTTGAAATTCAATCTGATAACGAAATCCAAGGTTTGATTTCCAATAGCTATATTAATGAGCTATCAGTGCCTAAGACATGTGGAAATTTAACATGGCATGAATTTAGAATGAATTTTCAAACAAATTTCAAACCAGGAACTCACACACAAGTCTGGAGTCCACGTTTCACCCGGTTGAATATTTTTCATTCAAATGAAATTTTTTTCTGGAATGAAAATGTTCTTGGATTCAAAAAATCACTTCAGTTTCAACACGATGAAAATTTTTCACTCGAATGGTTTTCTTGTCCAGAAGTAAAATGCTCTCGGGTTTAAAAAATTGGTCCAGTTTCAACACGTTTAAACATTTTCACCTTGTTTAAACTGTAGCTCCAGGTGTTTCTTACTTTCAGGCTTCCAAACTTAAAAAAAGAATTTACCAAGAAGATTTCTGCATTCACAAGTAATGCTTGAATCACAAAAAATACTTGAGATATTCGTGAGAAAACAATTTTTCTACCAAAGATCAATACTTTATGAATGAGTGACAAAATTATAAATCTTTAAATAAAGCCTTGAAACACATAAAACAAATAAGTTTTGTTATCATCAAAATTAAATAATTATAACTCATGAGTGGAACAAATCCAACAAGTTCCCAATTCACTTCTAAAATATTTTGAAGCATCAATTAAGTAGGTTAATTAACTGTGTGGTTTAAGAGGTCTAAGTTTGGTAATAATTAAGGGTTCTTCAAGGAAGGATTAAGGTGCAAAATGGGGGCTAAGTAGGGTTCAATTTCTCTAATGACCTAAGTGTTATGTCGTGGACCTTGGGTCATTGTTGCACTTTAGTAGTTGTAACCCAAGTATAGGTTGTCACAAGTAGAAAAATCATGGGAGTCTGAATGTCGAACCACAGGGAAGTGAATTAAAAAATAAAAATTGTAGATTTTTAATAAGGAAAGTTTTGATGCAAGGTGTGAACAATTTTGTTTAAAAACTTAATTTCAAGAAAATGGCTAAGGTTGGGGGATTCACTTTTCGTATATCAGTTATAATTAATTTTAGCCTATCTTACTACTCAACTAGGATCTACATATAGAGGAGGTCCCAATCGGGGAACTTAGTAATCAAATTCTAGAATTGTTAGGCATGAGTTAGTGTTAGCTTTCACTAATCTTATAACGCCAACACTTGTAAATGGATTCCAGTATGCATCATGTCATCCTTTGAGCACAATAACTCAAGATTCCAATATAGCTAGCACAACCATGTTCTACAGAGGGAATCAAGTAGCTTTTGTACCAATGATTCGACTATGATAAATCAAGACTCCCACTTAATAAGGAGGGAAGTTAAATCAATTAAGAAAGAAAATACTGTTAACATTGTGATCCATTCAAATTAGCCATAACCTTTATACCAAAAGTTTCACCCTTTTACCTTAGTAAAAAAAAAAATTAGTTAGCCATAATAAAAGTAAACAATATATAAAAAGATGAATTAAGCATGGATTGAAAATTAAAGGAAGGATAAGAAGAAAACAACATGGACAGAGCTTCGATATTGAAAATAAGAACAAAACTAAAGAAGAAAAGGTAACTTTGATATAAGAACATAAAAATGGCCTGAGAACAAGATTCAGTTCATCTTCCCCCCCAAGTGTCTATTTATAGAGTTTTGGGGTATGTGAATTAGTAAATGGAAAGGTGGCTCAAACTTTCTTAATTTTTTTTATCACCATACACATCGAATAAGCTGTTCATCAAAGCATTAGATTTCTAGATCTTTTCTTTAGCTTTGAAAGGATAGCTTGATCTTTCAAATCTGAAATTTGTAGCCCGAGTTATTATTTTTCTACCAAAATTGCTCTTTAGCACTGGACAGAACAAATTGTCTCATTTATAATCAAACTTTGGCAATGAAAATGATCAAACTTGCTTTCCACATGTTAAGGAGTTGAAGATCTATATGTTGGCTTTTGAATGAATTTGGAATCAATTTGTTAATATCTACAACTCCAGATATGATTTTTCTCATGAAGAATCACTAAGTGATGATTTTATCCACCTACATTAAAAAAAATTATTTAATATGGATGAATTGTGAATCACATATGAACAGTAAATATGCATATGAATAGTGTAATGTGGTGAATAGTAACTCACCGTATGAACAAGAAAATACATATATAAACAATAAATATGTGTAAATAGTAACACAGTGGAAAAACTACTTAAATTAGATAAATTAATCATATTGAAAGTGTGTAATGATGATTTAAACTCTTAATAGCAATACACTTATAAGTATTTATCAGTCACTAGAGTAGAATCTAAGGGAGTCCCAACCAAGCTAAGAAGCTTGGTAAGTAGGTCCATTAAGGGAGCCCAAGTCAAGTTCAAACGACTTGGCGAAGTCAAGCCACTAAGTCGATTACCCCGCACATTAAACAAGGGAAAGACGGGTAAGTGATAGGAGTGGATGATGACCTACTCTAGGACCCGTACGCGAGAATTAAGGGAGATAAAGAATTTGGGATATATGTGCTAGTCTCTTAAGTTCCTCTACCATTTGAGCCCATGGCAAGTTTAAGACACCTTAAGGTGTAAGAAGTCTCAAGTGTTGTATATTGCATATCATTCACTCATGCATTACATTTATTATTATTTTCTTATTTAAGGTTGATTGCTGGATGCTTGATTGTTTATTTGTCATATATACATAGTTGCTTAAGTTTCTTTGCAGGTACCAAGGGACCACTTATTGAGTACGATAACGTATTCACTCCCTTAAGCTTATCTATGCAGGTACTAACCCTGGACCAAAAAACTAAGGGGATAGTTATGGGCTAAGTTTCTCTATTTTGTAGGTACTCATTCTACTTGGAACCTTGTGTTCCTAAGTTACTTATAATCTAATTTTTGTACTAACTAAGTGTTTGTGTCTTTACAGTCTAGAGGCTAAGAATTGCACAAGGACAAATGAGGGCTTTGCACTTAGAGCTTGATAGCTCAAAGGTGGGAGCTTAAGTATATGATCTTAGTAGTTTACCATGTATGTATGGTACTTTGTGTACTAAGATATTGCCTTTATTAGGGTGTATTGTGGTGTAAGACCTTTAAGTTACTTTTAGGTGCAAGTTAGAGCTTATTTGTGTGCACAAAACTATCACTTAAAGTCTAAGTAACTAGTGTTTTACTGTCTTAGTATGTTTTAAATATGTTTTAAATGAAGTGCTCAAGCAACATTTTTTTTACTTATTTTATTTATTTGAGTTGCATTGCCAGGATAAATGCATGCACATCTTTCTGTAGGGTAGGCTAAGTAACTAGTTGCACGTAAACTGTTTTAATATAGCGTCAAGTAATAGTTAGCCAATAGTAACTAATTGGGATCACAGTCCCTAATAGATTACATGCTAAGTAATCTAGGGCATTGGGACCTCGCTCCATGATAGTTTGTTATCAGAGCAGGTCAATGGTCCTAGCAGAGGCAATAAGTGAACTATGATCTAAGTGTTCCTTGTGCTAAGTGTGGTTAGTATTGCTTATAAGTTGCTCTAGGTGTAGTCTTCTAGATTTGGTTGCAGGTATCATGGTGAACACTCGAGCAGGTGCTGCTATTGGGGCTCAGGTTCCTGGTGTGGGAACTAGTGACCCCAATGGGGCGGATATGAAGGAAATGGTGGCTTTGTTGCGTAGGCTCAATGAATTTATGGAACGGATGCTTCATGACATGACTATCCTTCTTAAGGAGCGTGCTCAACCTCCGAATGAAGGGGAGACCTTAGAGTACCCTAATGGGGTAAGGCCGAAGAGCACCAAGGCCCAATAGTGCACCAAGGTCAGCGGAAAAATCCCCCACCCCAAGGGCAAGTGCAAGGTCAACAGCAAAATGCATGAGCGTGTTCAAGTAAGCATTGACGAGGATAGTTAGAAGAAGGATGAGGAAGATATCCATCCCCATAGGAGAAGGAGAAGACCTGTTATTCCAGATCACATGGGGTTTGTCTCGATATGCGGAGAAATTAACGCTCTTAAGTTTAATGGTGTGGGTGATCCTGATGTCGCTGAAAGTTGGTTCTACCAAACTAATGAAATCTTTGAAAACATGAAGTTGGATGACAAGGCTAAAATGGATTTATTACCTTTCTTCTTGGAAAGCAAGACATCCTTGTGGTGGAAGAATGTCATGGAGAGGCTTATGTCCTATAATGAGGCTAGACTCAAGTAAAGGCCTAAAGAGCTTGATTGGGCCAAATTTGAGAAGAAATTTTGGAATGAATTCAATAGTGAGGCAGCATAAGATTAGAAGATGATAGAATTTGACAAGTTGGTTCAAGGAAAAATGATAGTCCATGAGTATGAAAGGACATTTAGTTCTTTTTTTTCTGTATGCTCCTCATATGGCCAGGAAGGATTAACTTAAGGAAAAGAACTTTATTTGTGGGTTTAAAATGGATTTAAGGAGCTTCTTGGCAGTTATTAGGGTTTGGACCTATCATGAGGTCGTTCAAAAGGTTTTGGCATTGGAAAGGGAGTTGATGGAGGTGAAACCCAAGGATAAGGCTATTGAGCCTAGAGCCCCAGTGCACTTAAGGTTGTTGGGCAAGAGGCCTAACCCAGGAGGAGACCAAGGTTCTTCCAAAAAGGTCAAAAAGATCAGGAAAGGCCATTGCCCTAAGTGTCAAAAGTTTCATGGTAACAAACCATACACACTCAAAACCAATCTCTGTAATTATTGCCGCCAGCCTGGACATTGGGCTAGGGAGTGCCCAAGGCCTAGGCAAGAGCAGGCCAAGGAAGGTTAGGAGCCTCAGGAGTTGGAAATGCATCTACTAGAGCCTTTGTGCAAGCACATGTTTTTACATTGATGGACTAGACTCCCAGAAAACCAATGACTATATAAGGTAACTTTGTTGTTCAGGATAGTAGTATTAAGATTTTGTTTGATACTAGTGCTATTATTTCTGTCATTTCTTTAAGTATGGTTGTTAAGTTAAGATTGCAAAGAATTTTAATGGATGAGATGAGATTTATTAAGACTGCTGGGAGGAATATTATCTTCACCAATGAAATGGTTAAGAGATATCTAGTGGAGTTAGGGGGTTGTACGTTTTTGTGTGACCTTTGGGTTTTAACCTCAATCCCATATGATATTGTCCTTGAAATGGATTAGTTAAGTAGGCATAAGGCCAAGATCAATTGTGCAGGTTGTAAGGTCACCCTTGAGGATACCTCAGGGGTAAGTGTGACTTGCATGGGTTATTTGGCAAGTAGTGCCAAGAGCTTGCACCTCAAGTTTTTTGAGTCCATTCCCATTGTGAGTGAAGAAGGATATTACTTATTAAATGAGGTGGCGGTCGAGAAGCAACTTAAGGAAATCCTAGTAGCCAATATATTTCTAGAAGTTTTTCCTATAGACCTCCCAAGGTTACCTCCAAATAGGGAGATTGAATTTTCCATTACAGCTTGGGGCAGAACTAATTTCTATACGCTCATATTAGATACTAGCACCTGAAATGGATGAGCTAAAAAAGTAGTTAGAAGAGCTACTTGAGAAAGGCTTTATAAGACCAAGTGTTTCCCCGTGGGACGCCCCTTTATTGTTTGTGAAAAAGAAAGATGGAACCTTACATTTGTGTATAAATTATAGGAAATAAAATGCAGTAACTGTAAAGAACAAATATCCATTGCCCAGGATCGATGACTTATTTGATAGGTTAAGAAGGGCAAAGGTCTTTTCTAAAATAGACATAAGGTCTGGATACTTCCAGATAAGAGTTAAGGAGATGAATATCCCAAAAACTGCATTCAGGACTAGGTATGAGCATTATGAGTACGGGTGACAAATGCTCCGATGGTGTTCATGGACACCATGAATCAAATTTTTAGGCCTTACTTAGATCAATTTGTTGAGGTGTTCATCAATGACATATTAGTGTACTCTAAGACTCCCCAATAACATGAGGAACATTTAAAGATTGCTTTGCAAATGCTTAAGGATAACCAATATTATGCAAAACTATCTAAACTACCTTGACAAAAAAGGCATAGAAGTTCATCTAGACATCTAGGTGTGAGGAAAGTTTCCAGGATCTTAAGAAAAGGTTAATTTCTGCTCTCATCTTGATCTTACCATATCTGCATAAGACTTTTGTGGTGTATACCGATGCATCTGGGATAGGATTAGGATGTGTGTTAATGTAGGATAAGCAAGTGATTGTGTATAGGTATAGACAATTAAGGCCTAATGAATTGAATTACCCAGTGCATGATCTTGAGCTGGCAGTAGTTGTGTTTGCCATAAAGTTCTAGAGACACTAGCTTATGGGAAGGTCCTTTAAGATCTTAACGGACCATAAGACTTTAAAGTATTTGTTTACCTAAAGGGACCTGAACATGAGACAGAAAAGGTAGATCGAGTATATTAAGGATTACGATTGCTCGATAGACTATTGTTCTGGTAAGGGCAATTTGGTTGCTGATGCCTTGAGCCATAAGTATTTGGGGGTGATTCTTTCTAAGGATCAAATGGCTAGTGCCTCAGAAAGTTCCAATGTGGAGCAATTCTTGGTCTTATTTGAATCATGGTGAGACTGAGAGATGGCTCAAGTTATAGTCCTTGACATTCTGTCAGCATGGCTAGTTTGGGTTAAGGAAGCCTAAGACAAGGACCTGAACTTGAAAAAAAATTCTGAGGAAATGCATGGTATTGTATTGCATATTTTCAGTATAAGGATGAGTTACTTTATTATGGTATCTGAATCTATGTGCCAAGTGATTTAAGGCAAAAAGTATTACAAGAGGCATATACTAGTAAGCTTAATGTTCACCCTGGTATGAGTAAAATGTATGATGACTTTAGGGCTCATTTATGGTGGCCAAAGTTTAAGAGGGACATATATGATTATGTGTCTAAGTGCTTCAATTGTCAAATGATGAAGGCAGAGAATCAGAAGCCATCAGGAATGTTGCAAAGTTTATCCCTCCCAAAAAGAAAGTGGGGATCCATCACCATGGACATTTGTGTTGGGTTACTGATACGATCAAGGAAGGCACAACCAAGGATGGCAAGGCATTGAAGATAACTAGTGGACCATTGATGATATGAGCATGGAAGCCAAGGACCCATTGAAGATTTCTAGTGGACTAATGACAAGGAAGAAAGCTAAGGAGCTTATTAGTACACTTCAAGCTTTTGTCTCAAGCTTTTTCAAGGATGATGGACATGGATTTTTACAAGGAGCTGCTGGAACTTTCAAGGCACCATATAAGGATGATGGCCAAGCTTGGTATTCAATCCCAGAGTGCCTAGACAAGGAACCCCAAGGGCACCCCTTAAGTGCACCCCTAGAGCAACCTTGAAGTGTTTCAAGGCCATTTTTCTTCTACAAGCTAGATATTTGAGCTCTAACATTTCAAGACTTATTTTCAACATTTAAAAGGAAGTATCAAGTTAATGGAACTCAAATATTCAAGCTTGAGGTTGAAGACACAAACAACAACCTTAAGGAGCCTTTAAGTGCACCCAAGAAGACTATTTTGGGGTTTTTAGGGCCAATCTTGTGTTGTAACATATTTTATTTTATTTTCCTATTTATTTACATTATTTAGGATGTTATTTATGCTATGGAAGTGATTCAGGTCACTTAGGATAAAGGTAATTCACTACACACATTAAACATGTTCAAATTAGGTGTTATAGTCCTAGTTTGA
Source organism: Aquilaria sinensis (assembly GCA_005392925.1). NCBI lineage: Eukaryota > Viridiplantae > Streptophyta > Magnoliopsida > Malvales > Thymelaeaceae > Aquilaria > Aquilaria sinensis. The sequence continues at coordinate 261,659 of SMDT01003074.1, forward strand.
CTAGGTTTTTTTAAGCCTTTGTACCTAGGTTTCCTAGGTAACTTGAGCTGTGAATTTTGTTAAGATTTTTACCCTAGTTTAGGAATATAAATAGGAACATATTATGGTTGTAAAACACAACCTTAATACGAAATAATATTGCTACTTTGAAGAGAAAATCTCTTTTGTTCTTTGATGACTACCTTGGTGCACAAGTTTCTTGTGTTCTTGGTTTTCTTATACTTCTTGTTTCTAATCACGAGTTGATTAGGGGTGGGATTTTAAATCCAGTCTCTTTGATGTCTTGTGGGGCTTGAAAAACATCTTGGGTATGTTTCTTGGTCGTTATACCAAAGGGGTTTGCATCAGTTACCCAATACAAGAAGTTAGCATGACTTGATATCGATGGTGGTGGATAGGTTGGCAAAGTCTACACATTTTATCCCCATTAAGATCACATGTACCATGGAAAATTTGGCCCAATTGTATGTCCAAGAAATGATGAGACTCAATGGAATCCCAGATCAAATATATCTGATAGAGATCACTTGTTTGTCTCAACGTTCTGGCATGTCTTTCAAAAGGCTATGGGTTCCACTGTAAGCTTGAGTATTGCTTATAACCCTCAGACTGATGGGCAAACTGAGCAGGTGACCCAAACCTTGGAATACTTGTTGCAAAGTTGTGTGATGGATTTTAGAGGGGATTGAGACCAACACCTACTTTTGATTGAGTTTGCTTATAATAATAGCTATCAATAAGCTATTAAGATGATGCCTTACAAAGCTTTATATAGGCGTAAGTGCATGACGCCTCATTATTGGGCAAATAAGACAGATGAAGTGGTTGTTGGCCTAGAAATTATTGTTAAGACCACGACAAAGATTAATTTGATCCAAGCAAGGATCAAGGCTGCCTCAAATCAGTAGGCCAAGTATGCCAATGTGTTAAAGAAATAGTTGGAGTTTGATGTAGGGGACAAAGTACTCCTTAAGGTTTCCCTTATGAAGGGTGTGATTGGGTTTGGTCAAAGGGGTAAGTTAGCTTAAAGGTAAATTGGTCCTTTTGAAATCCTTAAATGGATAGGAAAAGTAGCTTACTGGTTGGCTTTGCCACTAAATTTGGCCTATGTTCATAATGTCTTCCATATAAGTTCACTAAGGAAATGTATTGTGAATCCCAGGCAAGTGTTAGCCCCATCTATCACATCAATAAGGGAGGACCTGAGTTATGAAGAGTACCTCGTTAAGTTTGTTGATCACCAAGTTAGGAAACTAAGGACAAAGTGGATCCTAATGGTCAAGGTACTATGGTCTAACCATGGTGAGGAGGAAGCCACTTGGGAGCCTGAGCAGGATATGTAAAGGTAATATCTAGATGAATTTTCTCGGTTAAGTAGGAATTTGGGGGACCAAATTTCTAAAGGAGGCGGGGATGTGACAACTCTCCTAGTCAATGCCTTGTTTTGACTTGGTAAGTATGTTTAATTAAAATATTTTTATTTAAATGCCTCAAATTAGTTTCCTATTAAGCAAGAAAAACAAGCTGAGTAAGGTTGTATTGAATTCCTACGTGTAAAATGGCACCAAAGGGTAAAAAAGGTAAAATAGTAATTTTGACCCAAGTGAGTGGCATTGTAATTTCTTTGAAATTAAGGTCATGTAAGTATTTTTTTACCAAGTAAGTTAAGGCCATAAGTTATTTTAACCATTGGGACAAAAAATGAAAGTTAGAGGACTAAAATGAACTAACTAAGGAATTAAGGTTTTTGTGCCACTTATGGCATAAAAATGAAAAGCTAAGGGTAAGGTGATAATTTTTCTTCTTTGGGGCCTAAAGACAGCTAGCTGGTGAGGATGGAAAAAAAGAAACAAAATTAAATTGACTTGTGGAAGAAACTAAGTCAAAGGTTTTAGCGGGAGTAAGTGATGATCTTTTAGAATAAACAAAATAACTATTCATCATCTCCTTCCCAACCCATTTTCGTTTTCCCCTTTCTTGTATAGCTAATCTTCACCATTTCTTCAAAATCCCATAAAATTCATGCAAAATTAAAGGTCCTAAAGCATATATATCAAGGCTCTAGCTTATTTTTTGTGGTTTGGGTGCATTTGTCTTGTCTCTTGCAAGTCTTAGTTTCAAACCCTAAGATGAGTTTTTTCATGGGTTTAAGTTGGTTCTAATCTTGAAATATGGTTAGTTATTGTCTTAATTTAGTGCTTGTCATGCCCATTTTGTTTAGATTTAGGCTTAGAACTCAAGGGAAACAAATTAAGCCCAAGTGGGCTTTATGTGGCTTGTTTGCTTTAATCTTGCTTGGTTTAAAATTTGAGGTAAGGGGTTAAGTTAAATTAAGTTAAATTGATACATTTATAACATAATTAAATATTAGAAGTGAGATTTGAGCCAAGTTGTAGAGGGATTGCAAAAAAATGAGATTAGAAGGAAAAATCGGGCATAAAAAGCCTTAGGTGGATAAAGCATTAGGTGTGATGCTATCACACCTCATTTGGTGGTACGACAACATCATTTTCAGCAGCTAGGAAAAAAGTGAGATTCGATAGTATCAATAAAAGGGGTGCAACTGCATCAACCTAAAGTTTTTCCGAGTTATTTTGTTGGTCTCCTAAAAACATGTTTAAGTGTTTCCCATGTAATCCTAAGGTCATATCATGCTCAAATTAAGCTCCCAATTCATTTTTAAAATATTTTGAAGCATCAATTAAGTAGGGTAATTAAATGTGTGGTTTAAAAGGGCTTAGTTTAGCGGATAATTAAGGGTTCTTTAAGGACAGATTAAGGTGCCAAGTGAGGGCTAAGTAGGGTTTGATTTCTTTAATGACCAAAGTGTTAGGTCGTGGACCTCCGGACACTAAAATAGAACCTAAGGGAGTCCCAACCAAGCTAAGAAACTTGGTAAACAGGTTTACTAAGGGAGCCTGATTCAAGTTTGAAGGGCTTGGTGAAGTGAAACCATTAAGTCAAATGCCCCATACATTAAGAAGCAAGGGAAAAACAGGTAAGTGACATGAGTGGTTAATGACCTATTCCAGGACTCGTAAGCAAGAATTAAGGGAGGTACAAGACTCAGGATACGTGGGCCAGTGTCTTAAGTACCCTTGCCGTTTGAGCTCACAACAAGTTTAAGACATCTTAAGGTGTAAGAAGTCCCAAGTGTTGTATGTTACATATCATTCACTCATGCATTGCATTTGTTATTATTTTCTTATTTATGGTTGATTGTTGGATGCTTGGTTGTTTGTTTGTCATATGTACATGGTTGCTTGAGTTTCATTGTAGGTACCGAGGGACCCCTTATTGAGTATGATAACATACTCACTCTCTTAAGCTTATCTGTGTAGGTACTAACCCCGGGCCCAACAACTAAGGGGATAGTTGTGGGCGAAGTTTCTCTATTTTGCATGTACTCATTCTACTTGAAACCTTGTGTTCCTAAGTTACTTATAATCTAATTTTTGTACTAACTAAGTGTTTATGCCTTTACAGTCTAGTGGCTAACAATTGCAAAAGGACAAATTAGGACTTTGCACTTAAAGCTTGATAGCTCAAAGGTGGGAGCTCAAGTAGATGATCTTTGTAGTATTTTTCCTTGTATGTATGGTTCCTTTTGCACTAAGATATTACCTCTATTAGGACGTATTGTGTTGTAAGACCATTAAGTTACTTTTGGGTGCATGCTAGAGCTTATGTGTGTGCACAAAACTTTCACTTGAAGTCTAAGTAACTAGTGTTTTATTGTCTTGGCACGTTTTAAATATGTTTTAAATAAAGTGCTCGAGCAACATTTTCTTTACTTATTTTATTTATTTAAGTTGCATTGCCAGAACAAACACATGCATATCTTTCTGTAGTGTAGGCTAAGTAACTAGTTGCATGTAAATCATTTTAATGTACCATCAAGTAATAGTTAGTCAATAGTAACTAAGTGGGATCATAGTCCCTAGGAGTTTACATGTTAAGTAATCCGAGGCACTGGGACCCCACTCTATGACATAGATGATAGTTACAAAATAAATAAATATTTTTAACATGTTACTTAATAATTTGAGCAAGCCATCACAAATTTCTAATGGCAATCCATCACAAATTTCTTCAAAAAAATTTTAAACCGATTGTTTTGGTAAGCTCTGGCCCAATTTTTTTATGACTTGATATTGGAATCTTCACATGCCAAGCCATCATGAATTTCTTGGCAATCTCCAACAAAATTTCTAAGACAGCATAACTAGAGATAACAATTGGGTAGGTCGTGTCAAGTTTGGGTCAGGTCATTCAGTTTGGGTCAGGTAATTCAAGTTTAGGTGTACTTGGGTTAACATGAATTCGGGTCTAAGTCGAGTCATTTGGATTCAGGTTGATTTCAGGTTGAGTTGATTTTGGGTTTGGCCTAGCTAGGTTTGGGTTTATTTGGATTTATGTTCACTGCAAGTCAGGTCAATTTTAGTCTCGGGTAACTTCAGGTTAGGTTTCCAGTCAAATTCGAGTCAACCTTTTCGTTTTCTTAGATTATTGGTGTGTAGCACAAAATAATTGAATTGATTCATTTTGTTTTCAATTTTTTTTAAAATTTAAATCAAATAATTCAATTTTTTGTGTGATTTAATTTAAATTAATTTTTCATTTTTTAGAATATTTAATTAATATGTTCATAAAAATCGTGTTTATTATAGTCTAGTACATATTTAGGTAATTTAATATTGTTAGTAATACTTAGGGATGACAACGTGGCGGATTAGGTGCGGATACCACTATCCGCCGTCCGTGCCCGGGGTTTTTTTAGTACCTGCGGCTTCATGGGTATCCGCAAGCAGGTGAAAAATCTTACTCTTGCCCATGACCCGCAATAATCTGTACCCACAGGTAACCTGCGGTTTTAAATTGTTTTTTTTAAATTTCATAAAAATAAAATATAAAAAATACATATAAAGTCATTCTCCATATATAATACAACAAAATCATAAAATACACGAAATCATAACATGTAAACTAAAAAATATTCGATGAGAATTAGTATAAAATATTAGTTAAATGTAGGTGTTGCATCCCATTATAATTAATAAGTAGAAAATTTATACTTTCGGGTTTCGTGGGTAGGTGCGGCGGATTTACCTATGATGGATACTTTCTACGCATCACCTACTTGTACTTGTCAGACGGGTGTTTTTTTACCTGTTTACCCACTTATCATGTGCGGATATCCGCCGATGATGGATTTCACTCATCCACTTACCATCCCAGTAATACTTAATTGTTTTTTCTAAACCTATATCCTTCAATTATCATTGTCCAGGTAATTTAGATCCTCACCCAGCTATCACCCAGATATACAGTACACTACGACAATTTTGCTATGCTTATATTTTGATGAATTTTCTTTCAAAATTACTATGATATACAAATCAAGTTCACTATTAGTGACTAAACTGTAAAGTTTGAGAAATTTTGGATGAAAGTGCAAAGATTTCAAAAGTTTAAGGACCCACGTTGTAATTATTTGGGGTGACTGAAATGAATTTTTTAAAATTTAGGTACCTATTGAACTATACTCAAAAGTTCAGGGACCCATGTTGTAATTATTAGGGGTAACTGAAATGAAACTTTTTAAAATTTAGGTACTTTATTAAACTATACTTAAAAGTTTTAGGATGCATGTTTAATTTTAACAATTGTCTATTAAGATTATTAAACTTTCTAAATATAAAAATTACTTTTTTTGGAAATATCCAATATGAAACTTACTAAATATGCAAGTTTTTCCCCCCAAATGTGTTACTTACAGTATATAAAAGACCTTAAAAAATGAAAATTACTAAATATAGAAATCTCCTCTCAAGCTATGAGAATTATTAAAAATGAACATTTAAAAAAGAATGGAACTGCTAAATGTGGAAGTCTCTTCTCAAATATGAGACTTACTAAATATGAAAGTACAAAAAAAAAGAAGTTAGTCATTATGAAAGTCACCATTTTGAAATATGCGATATATTGAATATGAAAGTCTAAAAAAAATGGAAGTTACTAAACATGGAAACTTCCATATTTTGGACTTACTAAATATGGAAGATAATGAAAAAGGAAAGTTAAGGTTCAGGTTGAGGGTTAAAATTAAGTCTTGTCGGGTTTAGTTATTGGGTCATCTTGGGTTCGGGTTAGGTCAATCTCGGGTTTAGGTTATTTTGAGTTCAGGTGTTTCGAGTTCGGGTCATTTGGGTTCAGGTTTTCCTTTAGTCGGGTTGGGTACAGTTGGGTTTAGGTCCTTGATTTTTTTTGTCAAATCGGGTCAGGTTGAGCTTAGGTTCGGGTGAGTTGGATCAGGTCATCAGGTCGTGTCAGATTTGGTCATCTCTAAGCATAACTATTCCAAAACTGGAACACTTCCACTACCAAAATTTTGTGATTTTCTAACGGGCATTTTACCAACGGTCTAACATGTTGGTAACCGTTGGTAATTACTAATGTGCTAGATCGTTGGTGACAGTTACTAACGATCAAGCCGTTTATAAATTACCAATGGGTTAAACCGTTGGTATTACCAACACAAGGAACCATTGTTACTTAATAAGCTGTTAGAAATTGTAAAATTGGGACTATTTTGAAGCAAAAATGAAAAATGTAAGACTTAAGTTTCATTTTTCCCTCTATTTCAATTATAAAAGTTTCCTTCATTCTGCTAACTCTCCCTCTCCTCACCAGAACGTCTCTCCCTTTTCTTTTCCTTCTCGCCCTCCTTCCTCCTCTCTTGTCCGTTCATCTTCCTTTTCTTCTTCTTTTCTCATTCTCTCCTCTGCCGTATCTCTCATTTTTCTTCTTCCTCTTCTCCTCTCCCTCTCTTCCTCTTACACAGAGTTGCCAAATTCTAGACAGGTGTGCCGTCCGGTGAGTTTTCTGGCTGTGACGGTTGCCCAAATTTTTTTTCCAGATTTTTTTGTTCACATGTTTAAATTCCTTGTAAAGTCTTCTTTAACTTTATATAAAGCGACTTCTTAAAAAAAATCAACCTTTTTTCATATATGTGACTTCAAAGTTCTGGGTTAATTTTTTTTTAATAAAAAATTTACTTTGTTTACATGATTTTGATCCTTCTATTCTCCTCTTTATCTTTTTCTAAAGATATTTCCTCAAAAAATACAACCGATTTTTGTACATCAAGCTTCATAGTTTTGAAGCTATTTTTTTTTGAATTTATGGGTTTTCCAAGGTGTTTTTGGTACCTTTTTTTTTTGTAGTATTTTGTAGGCAGGATGGAGATGAGTTAAATGGTCTCGGTGGCAGCGATGGTGGCGGATGGTCAGCCCATTGTGGCACATGGGATTCACACACCTCACACGTTCGAAGATGGATGTTCGTGTATATTCAAGCGCGATTATCTGTGTATATCTCTGCATATCTGTGTATATTCATGGCAAGTGTTTTTTTTCTCTATTGGATATCTGGTTTTTGCTGTGTATATCTGTTTTTTGCCTATGTGTTTCATAGCCTTGTTTCAGCCACCAAAGTTTTTGCTTTTGCTCTATGCTTGGTACCTGTAATATTTTAGTTACTTGTAATTTATGTTTAGGTTATTTTTTTCTTGTAATATTTTAGGTACCTTTTTAGTTTTTTTTTTGTAATTTTAAGTTATTTCAAATTTGCTTCAAATTTTTGTAATATTTACTAGAAAATCTTCTATTTTTTTAACTTTTTTCTTTTTGAAACAACAACAACCCTCTATATTTAAAAAAAGCAATTTCTAATGCTAATTTGTTGGACATTGCTTTAATATTTTTTATATAAAAAAGTTTACCAATGGTCAAACACATTACTAAAGCTGTTGGTAATTCACCAACGGCCTAACACATTGGTATTTATTAATAGTTTTAACTGTTAGAAATTTACCAACGGTTTCAACCGTTGGTAATTTATCAATAGTCAACTGCGTTGGTAGCTACTAACAGTCAAATGCCTTGTAATTATTCAACCATTCCTAAGAAGTGTCCGAAATTAAACCGTTCGTCATTACCACCGAGTAAATATTTGGAATTACCAATAGTTAAACATTTGACCGTTAGTAAAAAAAATTTCCAATGTGCGATTTACTATCGCCCTGTTACCAATGCCTGTTGGAAAAAAACCCTAATTTTAGAAATGTTCAAATATTTTTTTTCCACCCAGCTAAGTCTATTGAAATAAAACTGTGTTATGTTAAAGTTTTCTACTGCAAAAATTTCTTCCACTTTATTTTGTTGGGAGCTAAATTTTTTGGCAAAATGGACTATTTTGCCACAAAGTATATGGTCCACAGTAGTTTTGTCACTAAAGTTTTATTTCGAAGAAATTTGCCACTAGCATTTTCTAAATGGACATATTTGCCATTACTGTTAATGACACATCAAGACATGCTGACAGAGCAGTGATGTAGCAGTATTTTATCGACACGAAGCACATGTGGAGGCAAAGGTGGAAAGAGTAAAAAAGGAAAATTTATTGTATAGTCACTCAAGTTGTATTTCTTTCCTATTTTTACCTTAGTCTTTCATCTCTAACAATAAAGCCACCATCTCCAACTTGTCTTCCTCAACCCGCTGGAAATGGAATGCTAGAGAAGTACACTGACGAATTCTTTCATCACGATTTCCCCTCAACTCATTTACACAATTGTCGCACTTTTAGCCTCAGCTTCAGCCTTAATCGTAGCAACCCAAACTGATGAATTTACTCAACTCCAACAGCATTAATTACTAGGAAATTGTTGCTTGCACGCCGTGATTATTTGTTAATTGTTGCCTGTTGTGTCTCATACGCAATCTGCGGTCATTGGACAAGCCTCCACTTTATTCAACGCTCTTGGATAAAGCCAGCATCATCGATGTCAAAACGTGATGGCAAATAAGCCTGTTTTGAAAACATTGATGATAAAAATGCCATATATTGGCTGATGTGGTGGCAAATTATCCAACTCACCTCCACTCTGATGGAATATGCTTTGTAATAGTGGAATATTCTCACAGTTAATTGCCATAGTGGTAAATATTCACCTATTTCAAAACACTGATAGCAAATATGTCTATTTCAAAATTATTAGTGATAAATTCTCCAGAATTGAACTTTAGTGACAAAACTACTCTAAGCCCTATACTTTAGTGGCAAAGTTGCCCCATTTGCCTAAATTTTTTTTCTTAAGATTTTCAATAACTAATCATACGAAAATTGAAAATTTTTCCTCCAATCAAAAGAAAAAAACAAAGAACAAAAAGGAAACTTTGAAATTTCCTCTCAACCAATATAAATCTGTCTATACTACATCAAAACCTCACTTTTCATTCTCACCCTCCCATTTTCCTCTTTCTCATGAAATTCTATCCCTTCCTCTGCAAAACTAAGTCTTCTTTTCATTTCTCTCTTGCTAACCATCTTCTTTTTCTTCCCACCCTCTCTTTCTGGCCATCTTGATCCCTCTCTTCCCCTCTCTATGCCCTTCGCCCCCCCTCTCTCTTGTTGCCATCTTCTTTTTCTCCTTCTTCTTCTCATTGTTCTCATCACTGTTTTCATGTATAATTGTGCATGAGCACCAAAGGTAGGTGCATAATTGTTGCAAAAGCAATAAAAGGATCATATTAGTCAACAAACTAATAAAATTTCAATTGGCGGTTGGAATTTTTTTTTTGGGTGCTTTTTCTTAAGATATTAGGGGTGAAATAGTTTTTTTCCAATTTTCTATTGTTTAGCTTATATATAGTCTCTTTGTGTTTATGGTTCTTGTTGATATAAAATGCTATTTGAATAAACTTCCTTTTTGTCTCTTTAGATTATTTAACACTTTTTTATAGCCTCAATGACTTTTTTTTTATGGCTAGAAGTCGGAAAACATTCAAACAATTATCACTGAGATTTCTTGACACACATATGGCACTACAACATAGGGGAAAAAAAGAAACAACAAATCTGTGTTACAGAAGGTTTCGTTGGTTTTTCGTAGCCAAGGTGTTGCAAGAAAAAAAGGAATTTAGATTTGTCCAACATATCTTCATTTGTAAAAGGACATATATGTAGTTTAAAAGAACAAATTCTTAGAGCGAAATAACATATTTAATGTTCTACTTGATCTTAAAGTACTAGTTCTCATGTTTATGTTCTTTCTCAGTTCCTATATGGTCTTTTAGTTATGACTGTTTGTTTTTTTATAAATATATTATTTTTCAATTCCTATATATTCTTTTATTTTTTTATTTTTTAATTCATATATATTCTCTTATATATTTTTCTTTGTTTTCTGCAAATCTATTCTTTTTTAGTGCCTATCTATATTTTTTTGTTTATGTTCTTTTTTAGTCCCTATATGTTCTTTTATGCATTGCTATTTGTCTTTTGGTGAATTTTTTCTTTTTCAATTCTTATATGTTCTCTCATTTCCATTTTTTTAGCTCCTATATGTTCTTTTACTATTAACTATTCGTATTTTTTTCTCAACTAGCTATTTATTCTGTTATTATTAGTTGACAAATTTGAACAAGAAAATGAACAAAAAAAAAAGAACAAAACTGGAAACAGAAAAAGTTATTAAAAAATAAGATAGAAAAAATGAGAAAAGAGAGAGGATGAAAAAAAGATTGAAAAGATACAAAATAAAACAAAAAAGTGAAAAAAAATAAAACTGGAAAAAGTGAAACATGAAAAGAAAATAATAATACACAAAATGAAAAAGAATAAGGAAGCGAAAAAAAATTAAAAATATTTAAACTATTGCAAAGGTCAAAAAAATAAAAAAAAATAAAAACAGAGAAGGTGAGAAAAAGAGAATGAATGAAAAAACAAACGTGAGAAAGAAAGGGAAAAAAAAAAAAAAAAGAGAACGAATGGCGCTGTGGAGATCGAGCCCATGCCCAGCAAACCCTCCCTCAGTGCCTCTAACTTACTTCACCAAATCTGACGAGTTGTTCAAAGTAGACAAAACTTTTGTAAGTCTAAAGGCATGTCGAGGTGCGTGTAAGCACAATCCGTGTAAGTAGACAAGCCTTTTATAAGCTACATAATAAACCTAAACCATATCAAAATAAAAAAATTAAAATCAAATCCTAAACAAAAACTATAAACCCAATTTTAGAACAAATTAAATTAGTAAGAACTTCAAGTCTTCATCTTTTTTGAATTTAAGCCAATAACCTAACAAAAATATAATGTTTAATTTGAACGGTAACGAAAGTGGAATGAGAAATGTAGGTCAATGGCGTATATAGAATGTAACAAATTGAAGGTTTGGCACAGAAATGGAACAAATAATAGGGACCACTTGCGCATTTTACCCCCGTCTTTTGAGGGTCTATAAAAGTCGAAGCGATCCCCATCGTCAAATCGCCTTCATTCCTCCTCTCAACGAAAACCCTAATTATTGGTGATCTCGTCGACTGAAAGTGATGGTGACGATAAGCCTGAAATTAGCGCAGAAACTTATTCTGGAAAACAAGGATGACAAGAACGTGGCGTGCTCGCCATTATCACTGGATGGTTTGCTCTGTTTGCTTGCCTCTGGTGCTTCCGGCAGAACTTTGGACCAACTCAAGGCTGCTCTTTCTTGCCACGATCATGACATGATTAATTCCACGGCCAGCAGAATCATGGCGGTTGCTTCTAACACAAGTACACCGACATCGAACAATGACGTTGAGATTCCGTCTACTAACCACGATCACAATCGAGTCCAAAGGCAGCAGAATCATGGCCATTCTGTTCCTGCATGGGACCATCAAGTCCAGAGGGAGCAGAATCATGGCTATTCTGCTCCTGTTTGGAACCATCGAGTCCAAGGCTATTCTCTTCCTCTTCTTCCTCTTCTTCCAGAAGATAGCGTCCAGATGGAGCATAATCATGGCTATTCTGTTCCTGGTTGGAACCATAAAGTCCACGGCTATTCTCCTCCTCTTCTTTGGGACGATCGCGTCCGGTTGGCGCAGAATCATGACTATTCTGTTCCTGTTTGGAACCATCACGTGCACGGCAATTCTCTTCCGCTTCTTCGGGACGATCAAGTCCAGTGGGAGCAGAATCATGCCTTTTCTGTTCCTGCATGGGACCATCAAGTCGATGGGTATTCTCTTCCTCTCCTTTGGGATGATCGAGTCCAATTTGCTCCTCCTCCCGGGATAAGCGAAAATGGAGACTTTATTGATTTGGATCCCTTCACACAGTCATCGAGCCAGCAGGTCGACGGCCTGGTTGTTTCTTTCGTTAATGGTATTTGGGTCGATCAGAAGTTCCCCCTCAAGGAATCTTTCAGAGCAGTTGCTTCTGAAGTTCACAAAGCTGAAGTTCAATCTGTCGATATTAAAAACCAGGTAAGAATATAGTTTATAAAGATGATTAAAGCAATATGATATATTGGTATCCGCTACGAATTTGCGATTGGCAATTTGGTCAGCTTTTCGAATTTCTTTTGCAGTGTATCTTGGCATATCATTATTTGCTCCCTGTAACAAATCACTATCCACCGAACACCTGACAACGCGTGGTCACCACAAGAGGATAGAACTATGCGTAACTATCAGTTCGATCTAAAAATACCAAGTATTTCTTCAAAAACAGTTCTCTTTAATTAATTGTGATGGGATCAACAGGACTTCAGAGGATCAAGCACTGCTCCAATGAAAAATATGGCTCTAGATCTGTATTCCCTAATCATGAACAAGAAGGGATGATCTGCCACAAAACTTGGTTTTGGAGGTGGGTCGCAGTCCGGTCCAGCAGTAACGGGCATATCATAAAGGGAAACAGCAGCAGCCTCTGTCCCCTCCTCACTTACCTCAATCACACATTTATGAATCATTTTCGAAACAAGAACCCGATCGTTGCAAATCTCCGTTAGCTCTGCAGCATCGGCATCGAAAGGCAATGTTAATCCCAGTTCTGCAAAACTTCCTTTAACATCATTCGTTTCACAAGAGAACTTAAACCGTGGAACCCAAAACTCTTCAAGCTCTTGTTTCCAGAGCTCATAATCTTTGCTGCATCAACTGATGGGCATCTGAAGTCAGTCCCTGTGCGAGGGAGTATAATCCATCTCTCTCGTGCTGAAGAAAGATGTACATGGCGAAGCATCTCGAGTCATTCTGAGAGTTGCTCTTGTAGGGCAATTTGAGAAGCTTGAAAGTGTCGAATGACTTGAAAAATTGACCCTTAAAATTCGTCATGAAGGGAACTTCATTGTTCGCGCCATTTAAGAGATAAAACTTCTTGGGTCTTGTTACTTCTTTGTTGAAACAAGCACTCCAAAGTCCCTTGAAGTAAAGGGCATTTGCTAGGACCATAATTGTCTCTGGTGTGATCAAATCTTCCGTGACAAGGTCCTTAATAAGTCCAGAAGTGGACTCCTCTACCCATTTGTTGATTTCTATCCTCACTTCTTCACACTGCAAGTATGAATTGAAGACATAAAAAAGTGCTCAAGAATGGACTACCAACCAACGATGGTCGCTAGGTGGTCACTAATCTGTCACCATTGGATCTCCTGTGTGCTCCCTAGTTCTTTGCATCCATCTTATAGTCATAGTATTATATGTACATTGAGTTAAGCAAGTTCAGCTAACGTGTGCTGCATTTGATTAGCCTCTGAAATTCATTTCACAACTATGTAAAGATTATTTAGATCATAGGCCTGTCACTAGAATCAAGTTAAAAATTAAAAAAATAAATCATTATTTTGTAATTAATAAGTTTAAACATTATAAACCTAGGCTGATTATTAAAAGAGGTGAAAAAAAAAAAAACAAAAACGTTACATGCAATTTCAGCGATAAAAAGTAAAAAGCTAACGAAAGAACTTGCGTAATGTGGGCCCACGCACATCTGCTTGTGGTCATTTGATCTTACGTTTTTGGCCATGCTAAAAGGGTAATCTATCCTGCTCTTATGTTACTTCTAAGTTTCATAATTCTTTTTAGCTCTTATGCTAAAAATATTTTATTTGTTTAATACTATCTATTTATTATTTTATGAGTATTTTTTAGTTTTTTTTTAAAAGTTAACTATTCTTTTATGAGTACCTGTCTATTCTTTGTGAGGAATTATTTATTTTTTTACTGGTAATTATTTGTTCTTTTGGGTTAACTAGTTATTTTTATTTATTATATAAAAAATTTGAAATAAAAAAATGAAGAATATGTAGATAGTTTTTATAAAATAAAAATAATATTCAAATAAAAACTAAAATAAAACTTAGAAGAGGAGGAATATAAATTTTAAAAAATATCAAATAGGAATAAAACTAAAAACAAAACAATAGATAAAACTGGAAATAATACAGAAAAAAAAAGAAAAAAAATTGGAAGATACAAGAAATCTGAAATAAAAAACTAGATAATTAAAATAAAAAACAATGCTAGAAAAAGAACACAAAAAAAAAAAAACAAAGAGGTGCAAGGAAAACCAAAACAAGAAAATGAGAAAAAGTGTGAAAAATGAAAAAAAAAACTGGGAAAAAATGAAAAAATTGGAAAGTGTAGATGTTTGTCTCCAGCATGCGTCAAAGCCTCGACTTTCTGTTTTTCATCCAAGTGGGATAACCACTCCATCGGCCTCATCGTTACAGAAATACTATAAGCATTGGACCCTATCGTGGGCTTAATTACCAGCTGCTTTGAGAGGTGGAGCCGCAATTAGTTCAGTGGAGCTACTGCTGGTGTAGCTATCTCTGTTAGAAATCCCTTGTTGCGCAGGAGTTCTCATTACCAATCGCGGTATTCCCCTTCCACTGGGAATTTTGATCTGGGCGTTTCTTCATTGGTTCTTTTTCGGTTTTCTTTTTGTGACAACTCTCCTAATCAACCATGGGTTTTGACTTGGTAAGTATTTTTATTTAAATATTTTTACTTAAATACCTAAAGTTGGCACCTTGTTAAGTAAGAAAGACAAGCTAAGTTAAATAAAAATGAGTTCCTAAGTGTGGTTTGACACCTGAGAGTCAAAAGGGGAAAATTGGTAATTAGGACCAAGGAGGGATGGTTTTGGGTAAGTGTTTAGTGACCAAAGTGAAACAAATGAGAACTTGAGGGCTAACTGGCAAGAAATCAAGAAGTATGCTTTATTGAAGGTGCTTAAGATATTTTTGAAAGTTTGACTACCTTATACCATTTGTTTCTTTCCCAAACTCATAGCTCCTTCTCCCCACCAGAATTTCTACTCCAAAACTCCCTAATTCCACAAGTTTCCATGGAATTTGAAGGCCCTAAAGCGAATCCAACAATCCTCCAACTTGTTCTTGGTGTTCTTGGTCCCAAATGGCTATTTGACGCTTGTTTTGAGCCTAAAACCTAATGTAAGCTTTTTGGTTTTGTTGGAGCTAGTTCTAAGTTGTTTGTGAAGCTAGAAATAGTCTTGATTTGAGGTTATTGGTGCCATATCATGTTGGTTTTAGGATTGGAACTCAAGAAAGCTTGGTTGAGCTCAAGTGAGCTTGTGCTTTGATTATTGCTTTGTGGCTGAATTTGAGGTAAGGGTTTAAGTTAATTTAGCTCAAATAATGCATAAAAGGTAGTGTTTATGTGTAGGAATGAAGTAGAAACAAGACCCATGTGAATTGGACTTGGGATGGGAAAGTTTGAGTAAGTTTCGTGAAAGTTCGCACGTTGTCGCACAATGCTAAAGTGCGTTGGTGACGCCATTTGGCGGCGTGTCGTTGGTGGCGATGTGAATTGGAGATGCATTGCCATTAGACCTCAGGTATCCCGAGCGTTGTTGCCTTTGGCAACACGTCGCTGATAATGTTGCCAATGCATTAGTCCCTCAAGCTGGGGGCATCCTAAAAATGTCTCAAACTCTCAGTTATCATATCAAGGCTAATTTAAAACATTTTGTAGCCACGGTTAGGTTTAAGACTCATTCCTAAGTTAAGAATTATTCATTATTTACGAGGTAGCTAAGTATTATAGTTAGGGTAAAACTAAGTAGAGTGACTAAGGGCTAAAAGTGCTCAACTTGTCAAGAGAGTACTAAGGGGGATTAGGTCGTTTCAGAGGCTACATTGGCCTAGGAGAGAAAGGTCTCGGACCTAAGGGAGTTGAATAAGAAACCTAAGAAGATCCCAGCCGAACCATTTAGTTTGGTAAGTGAGCCACTAAGGAGCTCTAAGTTAAGCTCCAAGAACTTGGCAAGTTAAACCACATAAGATGGCTACCTTGTATAATAAATCAAGGGTAAGATAGGTAAGTTTGAGAGAAGGTGGTGACCTACTCTAGGACTCGTAAGTAGGACTTAAGGGAGGTAAAGTATTCGGGATATGAGGGTCAGTATCTCAAGTACCTCCGCTGTTTGAGCTCACGGCAAGTATAAGGCACCTAAGGTGCAAGAAGTCCCAAGGATTGTGTGAATTGCATATCATACATTCATGCATTGCATATCTTCCATGTTGTTGTCTTGTGTTGCTTGTTGGTTGATTACTTGGATGTTCGTTTGTCATATTTGCATGCTTGCTTGCTTGCTATCTTCTTTGCAGGTACCTTAAGGGACCCTTACTGAGTACATTCATGTGCTCACTCCCTTAAGTTTGTTGTGCAGGTTTTAACACCAGGCATAACGACTAGTGGATAGTTGTGGGCTAAGCTTTTTCTTTTTGCAGGTACTCTTTCACTAGAATCCTTGTAATTTTAAGATTACTTGTGGACTAAGCTATGTACTAACTAAGTTTTATACCTTTACAGTGTAGAGGCTAAGTGGTACATAAGGACTAAGAAAGAGATTGCACTTGAAGCTTTGATAGCTCAAAGGTGGGGCTCAAGTAAAGGATCTTAGTTAAGTTTTTGTCTTATGTATATAGTACTTTGTGTACTAAGATGTTGCCTCTATTAGGATACATTGTGGTGTAAAACCATTGAGTTACTTTTAGGTGCATACTAGTGATGTTAAGTATGAACAAACTATTACTTGAAGTCAAAGTAATTAGTATTTCATTGTCTTGGCATGGTTTAAGTAAGTTTTAAATAAAATGCTCAAGCACTATTTTTGAAATAGTTTACTTAATTGTTTATATTGCCAGGACGAAAGTATGCATATCTTTTTACAGGGTAGACTAAGAAATTAGTTGCACGTAAATTTTTTTAATTTACTGATGAGTAATAATTAGCCAATAGTAACTAAGTGGGATTCATAGTCCCTAAGAACCTACAAGCCAAGTAATTCAGGGCATTAGGACCCCATTCCGCGGCAGTTTAGTATCAGAATGGGTCAATGGTCCTAGTAGAGGCGATAAGTGAACTAAGATCTAAGTGTTCCTTGTGCTAAGTGTAGTTAGTACTGCTTATAAGTTGCTCTGGGTGTGGTCTTCTGGCTTTGGTTGCAGGTATCATGGTTAATACCCGATTGGGTGCTGTTACTGAGACTCAAGCTCTTGGTGTGGGAACTGGTGATCCCAATGGCACCGATTTGAGAAAAGTGGTTTCATTGTTAAGGAAGCTCAATGAGTTGATGGACCAGATGTTACATGGTATGACTACCTTGCTTGAGGAGCATGCTCAACCTCCAAATGGAGGCGAGACGTTGGAAGACCTTAATGGGGTAAGGGCCGATGTGCACCAAGGTCCAACGGTGCACCAAGGTCAGGGGAGAAATCCCCCACCCTAAGGGCAAATGCAAGGTCAAGAGCAAGGACTACAAATTTTACAACTACTTTCAAATTTTCCTTTTTATAATATTGGTTTGCGAATGTTGGAAATTTAAGGCCAAATAGTGCCTTAGTATCTTGCAAATTTTTAGACTTACTTTTCCTAATTTTTAGAATTAATGTTGAAAATATATATTAGAAAAAGTTATCTATAGCTTATTTAAAAATAAATTCTATTCGTAATTGTTATTTTTAAGATTGTCTATGTAATTGTGTCACAGTTTTTTTAGTTACATAATGGTCCTTATCTTTCAAATTTTGTTCCTAGTTATTTCTTTCTTAAGATTGTTGATATTATTGAGTTTAGGTTTATTGATTTTTCAATATTAAAATTTTCTCCTAATTATTTTAAAAAAATTCTTGGTCATGGAAAGCTCTTGGCCTCATCATATGTGACATTACTCACTAGATCATTAAGGGTGAAGGACAACAAAAGTTATGCGTGTAATCCTTATCAGCAAAAGGGGGGATGCACTAAATTAGGATTTAGGAGAATTATGTTTTACCAGTATGGATTATTTTACCATTTCTCAAATATATGTTGCCATTTTGTTTTATGGTTAATTACTTTTAGAATTCTAAGTTATTTATCAGAACTTTTGTTACTTGTTTATTTCTTCTTATCCATACAGCCCTTAAGTTTTTCTAAATGTATCTAGGTGGACTTTGATAACTCTATTTAAAAAGAAAAACTTTAGCGAGCATCTTGGGATATTACAATTGATATCATGAACTAGTTTTATTCTTTGTAATGCTTGATTTATATTGCTATAATGGACATTGAAAATTGCTTTCACATTAATTGCATTCAATCAAGGTGAAAATGACACTCCAAAGCATGGGGCTATTGGTTGACTATTCATACTCTATGAAATTTACTTATTATTGGGTGCCTAGAGAGTAGCAACATCACAAGAAGGAACAAAATTACTACCATCTTGAAACCTAAATGGACCCTACCCTACTATAGGGATAACACTCATTAAGGCCAGGATTGAGACCTTCTTAAGATTTGGCCTGTGAACTAGGCCTAGTGTTAGTGGCTAAATAACCCACTAGAACACTGCTCACAAGTACAGGAGTAAATGAGTCAACTATTATCCAGGAGGGTGGAACATTAAGAAAGTTCCTTGTGATCATGTGACTAATCAAGCCATGGGAGGAGTTTCTTCCATGAAAGTGGTATTATAGAGCCTATAATACACATGTCACTAGGAAGGATAAGGTACATTTTATCTTGACATTATTGCTTTGACTAAGCTTTCTTATCTTTCATAAGACATTACTAACTTGAATATCAAACGGTATATCTCGAGAACACAACCCTAGGGCCCTCTAAACTTGCCTTTGGTTACAGGCTCATGCATCTCCAAGGCTCCTAGGCATACCACCCAATAGGTTTTGTAAAAACTTGGCATCTTTTGTGGGAAGCTAGGAAATGGTGAAGGCTAAAAGATCACTCTTTGTGAATAAGATTGGCTAAAAAGGTGATGGGGTTAATGCCTCCATAAGACCACTCCGAAGGGATTGTGAAGCCCCCAAAGAATAAGAGATAGAACTACTCGTTTTACTATGTGACCTAGTGAAAGGAAAGGCTACTGGAGCTTTAACAAATGATTAATTCAATATCCTAAAGCACTCACAAATAGAAAAGTTTGAGAGCAATTATAGCAAGAGATTTCCAAGGAATTCTCCCAAGCCTTTGAGGAAGAGGTGGAGAGCCACCATGGGGACACGAGATGGTAAGTCCTTTTGCTTGAAGAGGACAGATTTGTTTAAAGAATGACAGAAAGAATGGCTTATGAGGAATTGGAGGTTAGCGACATTAACATTGTCCTTTAGAGGCTAAATAAAATGGAAGAACAATTGATAGGGAACGGTTAAAGTAGGAATACTTGAAGGAAGAATACGAGTCATTAAAAAAACCCTTATGTGACATTATCTATTTGAGCCTCTAGCCTTTAACGGATGATCTAGAATCTGCTAAATCTTTATGGCTTCGGGATGCCAAAGGAAGATCTATATGATTAGCTAACAGATCTAGTCAATCACTAAGGCATACCATGACAATGAACTTGTAGGGGGCTAGTGATGTCATCAAGTGCAAGGCATTTAACTCGACATGCTCTGAGGTAACATTCACTTAGTTTAAAACCTTAAAAAGAGAAAGGTTTTGTTTTATTCAATGACTGGTCCTGGAAGTTTTTACGACAGTTTGTGGGAAGCCATCCTTCCAAAAAGATGGTGAACTAGGTCTTGGATTTCAAGCAGGAGAAATATGATGCCCCCCAAGACTATTTGGGGAAGTTCAATTTAAAGGCCTTGCAGATTTCAAACTTTTCAAATATGAAGATGCTATCTTTGGCCATGGGCATGTCTTGAACTCACATTTCCCTTGGTCTATTTAGGAGAATCTTCTTAAAGCATGGAGGAGTTCCATAACTAAGCTTATCAGCATATCCAAGTGAAGGATACTAACCACCATGATGATGAGGTGGTGGTAAGAAAGGGCCATGGAAGCAAGCAACAGATGACCGATAAGAAGAAAAGGGCATTGAGCTATGTGTGCATACATTTATGGGATAGCTGAGTGAACATTCTCCATGCAATGAATAAAAGAACATGGTAAATATGTGGCCCTGACCTATATGGCTCCTAGAAGATATGATGAAATATTCATGATATTGAAACTTGCAGGGGACTTAAGGACTTCCTGGATGAGCTAGTTATGGAAGGAAAGGTACGAGAGTTTGTCCAGGATGCCTCCTCGTGGAGAAAGGAGTATAGGAAACTGATACGATCAAAGAAGGCACAACTAAGGATGGCAACGATCCATTGAAGATAACTAGTGGACCATTGACAAGGAAGAAGGCTAAGGAGCTCACTAGTGCACTTCAAGCTTGGATTTTGACAAATTGGTGATGTTCTGGTAGAAAAATTATATCTTGAGCTAAACAGATCAGAATTGAGTAATTGTTAATTCATTGGAGAGCTAACATCTGGAGCTAAAAATCATATGAAGACCATCAAACCCAGTTTTCACGTTAAGGAGGTCCAATTTAGCTTCAAAGTTGCGATTTACGAGTTATCGCTGGTTCAAAAGCAGTTGCAGTATTTTAGACATATCTTTGGCTTTAGATGTCCGTTTTGTGTGGTTCAGGTGTCATTTCAAAGATAAGAAAGAGAGATACAACTTTAATGCTTTGAATTTTGAGAAATTGTGGCTGCATCAAGTTCGAATTTCAGCTTGAAGTTGGAGACACAAGCAAGAACCACCCGAGAAGACTATTTTGGGGTTTTTATGCCCAATCTTGTGTTGTAACGTATTTTATTTTAGTTTCCTATTTATTTACATTATTTAAGATGTTATTTAGGCCATGGAATTGATTCAGGTCATTTAGGATAAAATAAATTCGCTGCACACCTTAAACATGTGTTAAAAGTGTGTTAGAGTCCTAGTTTGACTAGGTTTTCTTGAGTCCTTTGTAACTAGGTTTCCTAGGTGACTTGGGCTGCGAATTTTGCCCAGATTTTTACCCTAGTTTAGGCCTATATAAAGGCACATATTCTGGATGTAAACACACAGATTAATGCTAAAATAATATTGCTCTTTGGAGAGGTTTTCTCTTTGGTTCTTTGTGAACTGCCTTGGTGCACAAGTGTGCTTGTGTTCTTGGAGTTCTATACTTCTCGTTTCTAGTCACAGGTTGATTAGGGGTGGGGGTCTTAAAATCCAGTCTCTTTGATGTCTTGTGGAGCTTGAAAAACATCTTGGGCGCGTTTCATGGTCTTTATACCATCAGGGTTCGCATCAGAAACCTAGAAAGAGGACTATGATGAAGAATGATAGTGCAATAAAGCCCATAAAGAAAGATTTCCAATGGTGAGAGATCGGCTCATAATCCCTGCTAAAGGTCATTAAAATGATCATGGTGACTAAAGGGTCGACCGAACAGAAAAAGAAGGAGTATGAGATCACCGATGTGGAGGCGGTAGATCATAAAAGAAAAATCCTGAGGGAGGATAGATCCATAATCCTGTTCCTTCACACAGAGTAGCTACTAATAATAGCTCAAATCACTAATTAACTATAATGTGATAGTTTATATGGATGGAAGGCAAAATGGCAACATGATTTTCAACCTTGCTTTAAAGCCGCTTTACATGAGGTCTTCTTTAACTCCATTGAGGGGACCCACCTACAAACTAGGAAAGGAATAAGTCCCAACCTTAGGGACCATCTAGCCACCCTTGATGGTTACTAGAACCATTAAAAGAATAAGGAGATGGGGTGGTACTCCCAGATGGTAGAGTTCCTGGTGCTTATGTTCTTTCAGCCTACAAAGCCATCCAACGAAGGCCGAATCATGTGTAGTGCCATATCTTGATGGATGTCCTCCTATTAATGTTTACCTTTACAAGCGCCCAGAGCAATGTGAAAATATATATGCTATAAGAATCAACCTAGATATCCTATTTGGCAAGCTTTTAGGTCGCCGAGGTGGCAAGATGCCAAGACATGGACCTTTGGAGCACCCCAACCTAAGAAAAGATGATGGGTGACACTAATAGGCAGGCCTATAATGTCACAAATAAAGGTGGAGATAGCCCATGTGCAAGGCACTATGGTTGTTGAAGACCCTCTTAATAAGGTACTTTGACCTTTTAGTTTAAACAATTATATTATATTTATGTGTGCCTCTTTTTATGCCTTTTAGTAGAGGGAACTTGAGAAAGGTGAGCAAGGTGGTAGGTAGTTAAGACATCCGACATCGCAAGGAGATCTTCTGGGTGGTCTACAAATCAGTAGTTGTTGTAGTTGAAAAAATGGCGATGGCTAGTTTAATAGATCCGCAAGCACCATGAAATGGTATGATGGATGACATGACTAGTCAAGGACGGACATTATCTTCATGACCTCATCGTTCAAAATACAAAAATAATCATCATGACTAAACCCTATTTGTGAAACAATGTAGTCTATTTTTAACTTTCAACTCAACCATACCTAAGCTTCTTGAGAAAAAACAGATTAAAACCTACTTATGACTCAAAGAAACAATGGCATTAAGCTTTTTACTCAAACTTCCTTTTATGTTTCAGATACTTATCACCCAATAACAATCGGTTATAACTTCTTTCCTATTGTAAACCCTCTATTGAAATAACTACCTTACATCAGTTTTGATATGTGCCAATACCCTTAACTTTAAGATGACATTAAAATTCCATTATCCATTATACACAAACCATCTATTGATAAAAAAACTCTTAAACAAAGACCTAGTAGGGAACCAAAATGGAAATTTACTAGTTTCTTCCACTACCAATAGCTCATTCTTCCATAGCCCTAAAATTTCTACTAGATTTTCTTTTTCCTTTTCCTGTTTCATCTTTGAACCAAAAATCATCCCTTTCATCCGAACCATTCTGATGGTAAAATTAGTTTACCCAAGAAAACCTAAGTCAAAGATGTTATATATACCAATGAGAAAATTCATAATGTGTCAAATTTCCACATCCTCATGTTAACTCAGAATCTATATAGCCATATCATATTGCTAATTGGCTAGTTGTACAAATTTAATAGTGAGTGGAAAAATTGCACCCAACCCGTAATGTTAATGATTGTTTTACATAAAAAAAAATTAATGGCAAACATGCTCTATCGGCTTGACAATTGTTGCATAACTGCCCCTTTTCCTTTTTCCCTATCAATTAAAGGTGGGTAGTAGGTTGACTTTGATCAATCGGACTTAGGCTTGGTTTGGTCAGGGTAGGGTAAAGGCGGGATGAGCCTAGGTTGGGTTTGTGCAAGCGTAGGCTTTTTTTTAATTAAATTTAGTAAATTTTTGAAAGAATTTTTTTTATAAAATAAAACATCAACAATAATGTAAATAATATTAATTAAAAATCCATATGACACTTATAATAATTAAAACATGCTTCACATAAAATAATATCAAACAATTCCAATAAAAAACTGTTAAAAACCAAGGATTATTTATCAACAACATAGTCTTACAAACTAAGAGTGAAAATGAAAAACCAATAAAAAATGAATCGCCATCTCAAGTTGGCACTTCATGATCAGAGCTTTTATGATGTTTGTCTTACTATTGTATAGCGGTAAGACCTAAACCACAACTGCAAACATAAACCTCAATTGCCTCTGGTGTTAGCCTTGCCCGTTTCTCTGATATCATTTTTTTTCATACACTGAATGCTACCTTGGAAACAACGGTTGAAATCGATACTACTAAATTTTCCTATGCAATAATGACCACTATGGGAAATTTATCCCTCTTATCCTTCAACCATTCCAAACTATCTACTTTTGCTTAAATGAAGTAGTGGGGTAATAATCTAATTTAGCCAACCATGTGGCATTGGCTCAAGGTTGTTTCATGATTTAGGCGATAAGGTTAAAAAGTATTAAAAAGCCAATGTTGAAACAAGGCCTGGCTGAGGTGCCATGGATCCTACCTTATTTGAATAGTGCACACAATATGATTTGTACAGCTTATGCAATTGGTGGTCGGTAGTAGCAGATAAACTGAGAACTTTAATATGGGCTTACTTTACGAATGTATGGTAATATGTACCATGTAACTGATTTTTACATGAAATCTTTACTTTCATGTCAAGTGTAGGTGCAACTAAATAGATTGAGGGGATGTCTTGGAAATATACAAGCTACTTTAGTTCATGGCTTTAACTATAGGTTTCAAACATGCATTATCTTTCTACTGATGAAACATATAAACAATGTTTAGAGAGTGTTACAAAACCATGTGCACAGTTGGGTAGTAAACATCAAAGGAAAAAATATTTACTTGATAGAAATATTTTTTCAACTTACTTAATTTGGCACATTTCAGCCGCATGGCATCAGTTAGTGTTTTTAAATCTATTTTCAACTTCATAAAGAGTGCCAAAAGCATGAAACATATATATGGTTTTGTCGACATTTCAAAATTTTAGTTTTACCTTTTAGGACATTCTGATTCAAACATTTTCCAACTAAAACTCATGTTATTTTCAATGCAAAAAGCTTTAAACTCAAGAGATATATTCAGCCTAATTTTCAAAAAATGTGCATTTAGAATTAGGGTAATTTTAGTCTGTAAAAATTGTAACCCTTGTTGAACAAAAAAATCCAAAATGTGACATAAACAGCGAACATGAAAAAATACACCTTATAAAGGCAGCTTTAACTCTTTGTTCAATTCTCTATTGCAAAATCACTGTTGAACACAATTCCTACAGTGATGAATATAAACACAAATGAACTTCTTGGGGAGTTATACATTTGTGCATTGAGAAGACCATTCACTATTTCTTGAAACTCATTCTCTCCCCCTGATGAACCATATAGCCAAGAGTACATTGTCAAATAAGATGGACAAAACTTTGTCCACACAAAACATTCACACAAAGTATCCAAAAAAAAAGAAAAAAATTGTTCTAGCTAAAATAAAATTATGCATTTTTGAATTACCCAATCATTGTCAATCTAATGTCCAATAACATAATAATAATAATAGTCTTTGCCTATAGGAGATGTCTATATATCATTTATAAATGCAACACAATGATCTAGAGAAAAAAAATGCTTGTAAGCCAGATTTCTAGGTTCAAATAGTTTAAAGCTTTCTCTTTAAATAGTTATGCTAGATATCCTTTTATAAGCTGAATTGAGAATGAGGTCTTTATGGATATTTTCCATATGGCATTTCACTGTTCCTGCCTTGGAGCTAGGTTTACGATGCTTGCACTTCACATACCTTGACTCATCTTTCCACACAAGGACACAATGCTCATTACCTAAGATGAAGTCTTTCGAGATCTACCTAGTGGATGCTCAGGATGTTTGCTAATTGGCCACTATAAGATAGATGCACAGAAGCGACTGAAGAAATAGTCATAGTCAGTTGCAGAAGTAACTAAATGACAACTAAAATATTTAGCCATCAGTATCCAAGTCACTAGTTCAAATCGATTGAGGAGCAATAGAAACGTTCAGTCTCTTCTTTAGGGACAGGTGTTTTATAATTTTGCCATTTTTTCTAGTTTTACCATTAATTTTCTTCCGTCACTTGCCTTCAATCCTTTTGCTTTGCAACTATCTCAACCTCCACCTCTGTCCCTATCTTTGTCTCAAATTTATCTAGCTAAATCTCTCCTAAATAATGCCACTAGTAGTGTCAATTTTTTCCTCTACAAAATCGCAATCGAGTAAATGGCATTAAAAAAAAAAATAGAAGAAAGATATGAAAGTCGAGGAAGGTTGAAAAATTGTGGAAGTTGGTGGAGTAGGAGTAAAGGAGGGAGTCATCAGCAGTGACAGTGAAGGCCTACTAATCATGATGGCTAGAGAATAAGAGGGGCTTGGCTGAAGAAGCAAGAAAAAGAGAGATGAGAGAGTTAAATAGGTAGAGGAAAATGAAAGAGATGTTAAAGGAGGTAATAAGGAATAAAAAGAGAATAAGATGGTGTTACTTTTTAGTAGGGCGCCTAATGAAGGATTGAAATTGAGATCATCACTGAAGGGTGACTGAATGGAAAATTATTGCTGCTGAAAAGTGATATAAGAGTGACTGAATTAGGGCGATTAAAAATTTCAATACTATTTAGTCACTTAAAAAGTGAGTCCAACCAAATTGTTACTGAAGAACAACTAAACATGCTTAGTGATTGAAATTCAATTGCTACTTTCAATCATTTTCTTTCTTTACTCTTACAGTGGGTGCTGGTTATGACACGTCTCCTCCATACAGTGCATTCAACTATACCTCTTCCACATCAATGTTATCATAAAAAATTTGTTCCTTAAAGCCTTCATCAATTTTTGCAATATCGATGTTGTCATCATCAACATCATCTTAGATGTGGATACCAAGGGTCAAGTGTGGGCGATTACAAAAGAAATTATCCCAAATGAGTGCAAAATGAGAAGCTTTCGATACTCTTGCTAGCATTCTTTCTTGATGTCATTAGAGCCAATTCATTTTAACTTATGTTAACTTAATCCAAAATTTCTTCTTTTTGTTTTTACCTCTCTTTTACTTGGAACCAATTTCATTTAAAAGTCATATTATGTAGATACAATAATTCATTTAAAAGTAAATATTCATGATGTTATTAAATTTATGTGAATTTTTCTTTCTAATGCCTAAAGCTAGAAAAATCATAAAAATTTAGTAATATTATCAAAATTATATATTTAATGGATTATTACACCAACATAATATTAGCTTTTAAATAAAGTTAGTTCCATGTAAAAAATATGAAAAAAATAAAAATATGTCATTTCAAATTAAGTTGAATTAAGTTAAAATGAATTAGCTCTTAATAAGAAGAGATTAAAAAAGATTAAGAAAATAGATGAGAGCTGGAAGTGAGTTGGAGAGAATGTTGTAAACGTAGGAGAAAGATTGTAAATTTTGGTGTAAGGAAGAGTGTAAATGAGGTTCACTATTTATATGAGAGATAAAATATTCATTTCCTCAAACTATCTTAAAAAACTAGCCATTTCTAGGGGTTGAGGGAGAGCAAAAATGACTTTTGGTTAGTTTTAAACTTTAGGAGCTATTGGAGGGCCTTTTGTGCAAATTTCACCTTTTTATTGAATTTTTATACTCCTCTAGTCCTACTAATTATGCGACATTTTTCATTTTGGGATGCCCCAAAACTCTTCCTTCATTTTCTTTTTAGTAAGTTTTGTTAACCCAAGTGACAATTATGCCCAAGTTTGTTTATGTTACCGAAATCAAACTCAAATCTTCAACATTATATTTTTTCCATTCACTATTCCCAAATCACATCAAATCTACCATGAATTTTCAAACTTTTGATCTAAATCCCAGTTAGTTTCCCAAAGATTAAAACATTAGCCACCAAAATCTTAAAACATTAGCCATCAAAATTGAGCTCAAGGCTAAGTGATTGATGCTTCGAGTAAGTTAGTGCATCTTGGACGTTTGGTTGAGCCAAGGAGTGGCGACAAGAAGAGTTGCGGTGCCCACAAGGTCAACATGAGGAGATCAGCTAGCAAGGGAACTAAGTCTTGGAAAAGAATGGCAACAAGGAGGATAAGTAGGTCGAGGTGAAGGGCGATTGCAAAGGTGGCTATAGATGGAACGATTAGAGTTCAGATCTAAGTAGTGAGATTGACCATATGATGGGCTTCTCATAAGCTCTGCCAAGCCTATTCTATGGTGGACACCACCATTTCTGTTCCTTCAAACATCAGGTTCTATAAAGCAAATTAGGTCAAAGGTTGATAGTGATTATCAAACACGACGAAGTGGCAAAAGAGAGGCGAACTTCTTCCTTATCAACTTCTTAAGCAAAACCTCTACCAGAGATGGTGAGGGAGTATAGGTCAAAGATGATGAGGGAGTATAGGACGTAAGAAGCCAACTTCTCAAAATGTTGGTGGGGTTATAATTGGAAATCAAATACATATTTTTACTCTTTCTTAAACTATGTGATGTATCAAATGGAGCACATTGAATCGGACAGAGGGAGTACCATGGTGCGTGGCTCAACGGTTAGTAAGGCTTGATCGATCTACGTTGGTCAATGCCTAGTCTCAATCTTCAACCAGCCTTTATTCTAGTCCAAGCCTAGTTCATTCACCACCATCCTAGGTTGATGAATGCCCATTTTCTTTATGTCTTTTCCCCGAGAAGGGCTGAGCTTGACCTTGAGCTGTTTGCCCAATGCCTACCTCTAATATCAATATTCATTTCCTGATTATCATCATTTTCATTAGTTTCAATTCTTTTATTATGGTGCACTCTTGAGGCAATCGAATAAAAAAAACATTCATTGTTATCCACATTTTTTGCTATAGTAGACATCTTTATCATAAATTGTCCTTGATGACAACAAATTTAATCTCCCACTCAATGGCAATTATGAAATTCTCTGTCATGTTGACACTCACCATGACAATATCAGACATAATAGTTATCTACAAATCTATATTGATACAAATTTATTCCAACTTAAATTTGACCTTGACAGCATTTGTTTCAATATTGCTGGCATTGACATTTTATCAGTTCAGTGGCACTATTACATACAATTCCAAAACAATTTTCTTCATGCTATAAATATGGGTTCATGTATCCAATCATCATTAATCGATATTTATCATGCTCTTCTTTCTTATAGTATAAAATTACATATATTAAATTAGAAATATCAAACATTACAAATTAACCACATTTTTATTGTTATTTTAACAATTTTTATAAACTAATGAGTATCCACCTATACCCTAAACAATTCTACAAAGAATAGCCCTAGCTTATTAAAAAATGAAGAAGCTACCTCATACTTTTACATTGCCATTTATCATAAAGGTTTGAAAAAATTTTAGTAGTATCTCACCTTAGTTCCTTAGAATGCACCATTTCTTTGATACACATATCTCAAATTTGGTATTCTAGGAATGAGGATTAAGACAGTTGAAACTTATTCACTATCTAAATAACTCACAATCAATAAAGTACACTCCAGCTTATTTCATTTATGAACTATTGAACTTAGACAATTAATGATTTTTTAGTAGAGACCCATTATGCATATAAAATAAATGAAAATAGTTGCAATTATCATATATCTCACCATAATGAAAATTATTGACAGGCACTCAATGGTTTACCTATATGTAGATGTACGTAAACCTCATTTGTTTCACAATAATAATGAGATATTTATCATTTAAAACAAAATAATGAACTAAAAAAAATTACTTCTATACTAAATCAGTCTACCTTCAAGAGGAACTGCAACAGAATAATGAAAATGCTACAACAGGCCATGATGTGATCAACTGTTTCCTCCTCAATATTGCAAAAAGGGCAACGTACATCCGTAATTTACACTCCTTTAATTGTCGGATTTGTTCTAGATGGTAGTCAACCAAGGGCGCTCTCCAGATACATAAATTCACTTTCTATGGCATCAGCGAGTTTCAGGTGGAGGAAGTGAATGGCGAGAGCTCTAGCTGCAAGCATGTTTCATCTAGCAAGGAAGATAATTTCCTCACTGAAAATGAACCACCTGGATCCAACGACCAACTCTAATCATCTTTCACATCAGGGTACAGAACAAAGAGAAGAAATATAAGGGCAAGCTTCCCAAAACAGATTTGATCGGTGTCAACCTCCCACCAACTGATAAGACTTTACACCTCCAAGAATTCAACTTCCTTTTGATTTTCTCTACCACCGTCCGCCAAACATCCGACTTGTTCATGTTTTCACCCATCGGAAGCCCCAAATAAGTCATCGGTAATTTATCCTTCTTGCACCTCACCTTATTTGCTAAAAGGTGCACCTCATCTTTAGGTACGCCAACACCAAACAATCTACTTTTGGTTAAGTTCACTCGTAGACTTAAAGCCAATTCAAAGCACCTCAACAACCTCAACAAATTCACTATATTATCCTCCTTCCAATCTCTAATAAAAATTGCATCATTTGCATATTGTAAGCGTGATACCAACAAATTCCCATCTCCGACCTTCAAGCCTGTAAATAGTTTATTTTCCACCGCTTCAATCATCATGACATTGATGGCTTCAGTAACAATCAAAAATAAGAAAGGCGATAATGGATCTCCTTGTCTCACCCTTTTCTCCATCTTGAATTCTGCAGTTGGGCAACCATTCACTAGCACTGACACCATAGAAGACTACAAGCAAGCACGTATCCACTTCCTCCACTTGGAGCTAAATTCCATTTGCTACATAACATCTTCCAGAAATTTCTAGCTGATGTTATCATATGCTCTTTCAAAGTCCACTTTGAACATCACTTCTTTGTGCCGTTTTCTCTTTGCAACTCGCACTACCTCATTGATGACTAGCACTCCATCTAGAATCTGTCTTCCTTTTATAAACATTGTTTGGACCTCACCAATCAACTTTGGCGTCACCCTTTTCAATCTATGAGCCAACACTTTAGCAATGATTTTGTACTGGCAGCCCACCAAGCTAATCAGTTGATAATCTTGAAGAGAGGTTGGGTTTTCTCTTTTTGGTACCAAGGCAATGAAGGAAGAGTTGCACCCTTTGTCAATCACACCGGATTGTTCAAACTATTGTAACCACTTCATCACATCCCCTTTTATGACATTCCGGAAGTGCTTTAAAAAATTAAAGGAGAACCCATCTGGCCCCAGAGTGCTACCCTCATAGCTCTATACTGCGTCTTTCACTTCTTCTTCTGAGAACGGAGCCTCCAACATCTGTTGCATACTAAAATCTAATTTTTGGAACTTATTGCTCCTAAATGCTAGCCTAGTCCAATCATTTTCCTTGAAATTCCTTTAAAAGAACTTGAACACCTCTTTTTTAATTTCTTCTGGATCCTCCTTCCACACCCCATTAATACAAAAAGCATTCAGATTATTTTTCTTGCACCTCTCATTTACTACACCATGGAAGAACCGAGAGTTTTCGTCACCCTCCACCGCCCATTTCACTATTGCTTGTTGTTTAATCGCTTCATCTTTCAATTTTTCTAACTTCAACAAACTGTACAAAATCTCCCTTCCCAATATCACTTCCTCCTCCTTGAGGTCTCTTTACAACTCAGCTTTCAGCTATTCTGCTTTATTGACTTCATGGCCCAACACTGTGGTATTTCACCTCTTTATTACTTCTTTGAGGTTTTTTAACTTTGATTTAAACACATATCCGGGTTGCCCTTGTACAGAGTTATCGTTCCAAACTGAGTTCACCAACTCAGAAAAATCAGCATGATCCATCTAGGTGTCAAACAACTGAAATGGAGATGGTCCAAAATCTTGCTTGTCTAACTTCAGAATAATAGGGCAATGGTCTGAAAGACATCTCCTTAGAGCAACAACCTGAACTGTAGGCCACTGGTCAACGAAATTACTAGAAACCAAAAATCTATCTAGCCTGCTCATTTTTGAACCCTCTCTGTTATACCAGGTGAACTTCCTTCCTCCCATCTAAAGATCAACCAGCTCAGCTTGATTAATAAACGTGTTGAAATCTAAAGCCACACTGCTGTCAAATTTGCTGCCTCTTCTTTTATTTGCCATTCTTACAGCATTAAAGCCCCCAGTAAAATCCAGATTCCAGAGCATTTTCCCACCTCCTTTTTCAACTCTACCCACAAAACTTGTTTCTGTTCTTGCACTTGAGGTGCATAAATATTCATCAAGTTCACTTGCTCTGTAAACCTATTCCACAACCTAGAGACTTCCAAGTAACCATAACCAGCAAAATGTTCAAGCAACTGAAAAACGTTTGTATTCCAAATATTAAGTAAACCCCTTGACAATCCTATGGCATCCTGTTGCACAAACCCAAACTCATCCATTCCCCATAATGATTTCACCTTTAGCCTAAGATCACCACCAGAAATTGTTTCTTGCAAATCCAAGAATTCCACTTTTTCTACTTGACAAAACTCTCCAACCACCTTTCTGATGCCTTTCAGCATCTTTGTCTTGCGACATAGTGAATTTCGAGGGAGCTTCCAAGGAGGAAGAATGTTTGACGGAGAGGTTCCCCAGGTGGGAAAGTACCTGAAAGACTCCGAAAGAAGGGTTAGGAGGTCCCCGGGATGACTTTCCGGGGAGGAGCCTCTGACGCCCAAGTTAGTGTCCTGGTAGTGAGTGAAATAATAACACTTAAATGGATATGGGGTCTGGCCTGTATATGTTTTTTGTTGTGCAAGAGTGCCGATGGCGAGAGAGCCCCTTTGCCAAGTCCTGTCTCTCAGTATTTATAGAAGTACCTGGCCCGTTTGGATCCTGACACATGTTCGGTCGGATTCTTTCTGTGCTTTTTGGGCGTAGGGAACAGGTAGCCGTTTGTAGGCTCCTAGTTTTGTGGCTGAGATGGGACTTGGATGATGCCAGGGTGTCAGGCCGCCGTTTCAGGCAGCGTGTGGGCGACCTGTCAGAGGCTCCTTAAATGCTCATTAAATGCTCATGCCGTACTCCCGAGGTCCTTTGGGCGAGGTCGCCATTTGGTACGAACGCCCTTCTTCGGGAATCACGCTAGTGGCTTGGGGAGTTCTCTAGCTCGGGAGTTCCGTCTTCGGGGAGAATCTCTCCCGCTTTCAGTAGCTAGTTCTTTTCTCCCGAAGGCGATATGTTCGGTTCCCCGAGAGAGTCAACGACACATTTAGATAACCTGGCGTTTCAGCCGAAGTGCTTACTTCGTCATGCTTACTTCGTCATGCTCGATCTCGCTTCTGCCGAGGTCTGTGGCAATGCTTCTTTCCGAGCTACATTAGGCTCCCCGGTCAAACCTTCGGGGGAATTGATGCCGGGGAAGGCGATAGCCTTTTGGCTATCACAGGCCCTTCTCGAAAAAAGCCAAAGTGGAGACTTCGGTTTGTTTGCTTCCTGAGGGCCCCTCTTTGGGCCTGGAGTGCAGAACTTGCTCTGAAGACAGACCTTTCGTCGAAAGACGTAGGCTCTTCTTCCAAA